>VNJR01008729.1:0-12101 GCA_008042585.1 Drosophila punjabiensis | reverse complement strand
GGGGGGGGCTAAGAGGGGCGCCCTTATCTCGCCAGATGTTGTGTTTGCTTCGAAAACAGCAGCGCAACAACCAGCGGAAAACTGGTGCTGGTAATCCCAATCAAAAATCGGCTACGACGACACCTCCACTTGTGACGCGGGAGGAGGGGCGGACGCGGTGCGGTGCGGACGGGGGAGAAGGGGCGTCGCGGAGAGCGGATCGCGGTTCGCGGATAGGAACGCTCAATTAATACACACGCCCAAGGTTGCGATGAGATGTGTTTTGTTTGGCACTCTCGCTTCTGATCTCGTTCGCTGCTCTGGCGTCTCTGCGGTGCGTTGTTTTCCTCGCACAGAAAACAGAGACGGCCGACCAATACCACTGCACGCGCTGAAAGATGCGATGCAAATTTTCACGAAAACAACACGTCGCGGGCGGGCGCACAAGCTACAGATAGAGAGAAATTAATTTATAAATAAATCAGTCACGTCCAGTGGTGGCAGTGTGACCGCGCCTCTTCTTCGCATTGCGTCTAAAAGTACTTGAAAAAATATACCAAAATCACTAGTTGGCGGTATTTTGTATCATTGCAAGCGATACTTTTAAACTTTTCCCAGTTTTTAAACTATCTGAAACTTTGAAAATAGTCTTCTATACATAATCACTACTGTATAAGTTTGGGCAGGCGGGATCGGACGAATAAATCATATAGCTGCCATAGGAACAATCCGAACAGTTTTAGAACAAAATTAGAACTTCTCCGATTTTTAACATACATATCTTCATATACTTTTAAGATATGAGCTATTAATATTATATATATTATATTTCGGTTATAATTTTATAAAGATAGGACTACTATATCAAATAGCTGCCTTAGAAACGATCGGTAAATTTATAGCAAAATGCAAAACTGTAAATGTAAAGCACAACATGTAATGTATTACAAATATATTATTTCATAAAAAAAGAATTTATAAAATTTTAGTTTATAATTATTAAATTATAATTATAGTTATAAATTATACATTAAACTAGTTAGTTATCGATTATAATCGAAAGCACCTACTACTTACCGTTTAACAAAAAAATACCAAATACCAGTTTTGAGTACTTTCTTGTCAGTATCCCCCAAACTGTACATATTGGCGGGCTGTTTAACTTCTTAAATATGAATTTTCTATTAAACAAAACAAAATTGTAAGAATAATGCTTAATAAATTATTCGAAATTTAAAGGAAAAAAATTCAATTCTATAAATTATATAAATATATAAAATTTTATGAATTTAAATTAGTATACATAATCTTATGGAATGCATTTTTCTTAATAAAACTTATTTATAATCCTAAACTATATAATGCCAACTATATTTCCAAGTGATAAATATAAGAATAATTATGTACTTAAAAACTATTTATATTCTAGTTCACTCATAAAATGCTTTTTGATTTTCTATGTTAAAAAAACAAAATTTTTTATTGAAAGAAATTATTGAAAAAATGTTATCACTACTTTGAATTGCCTTTTGGGTGCTAGGAAAAGGGCGTAGGAAATGATATAAGATTTTTTAATGGATTTAAAAAAAGAAGACTAGAACCTAGTTTTAGGTCTAGGTATAATATCTTCGTCAAAGATATTTATGTATTCCGAATAATCATCAGCGTCATCATCGGTTGTGCATTCGACCGAGTTCTCCGTCAACCTGGTTTCCTGCTCAGCATGGCTAAGCTTTTCAATTCCCTTGAGGATATTTCTTTGGTTTAAGTAGAATTTGGAACACTTGCTATTTGGTGTGAGAGTTGGTAGCAAGTCATTGATCTTATCAATGCGGTCGGAGATTTTTTTCTTTAGAATCGTATCGACCTTATCATATTCTTGCATTTTCGTCAGCGCTACAATTTTTTCGGCTGAGTACTTCTCATCCAATTTGAGGGCAAGCTCGACATGATCCAACAAATTGCTTAACTCCGCATTAACCTGGCCAGCGTCCTTATATTTACTTAGAAGATCCTTTAGCTTTTGGTCTATATCAGCAGGCTTTGTATCATCGGGTGTCTGTAAAAGCACAGGACGTGTTTTAGATGTCCAGCGATTGTATATACATATAGCTTACAAATTTCTTTACTGTTGTTGATAATGTTACAACTGTTGATGGTGAAGGCGATGGTGTTTCAGTTTTAAGAGTTGGTTGGTTGGTTGGTTTCGGGCTTGAATCTGGGTCCTGACCGTTTACTATGGCCAGCAAAATTAAAGTCAATAACCAAAACATTGTCCTGATGTAGTAACTGACGATTTACAGAACACAACTGCTCTTTTTATAGTCAACACCGCAGCATTGGAATGTGTTTTAATTAAGATAAAGCTCACGTGTATTCCGGAAATCGTTAAAGTTTAACCTAATTGTTTATATTATCAGTTATTATATTCGGTCACATTTCTTATTTACTGATAAGTGTTAACGCGGAAAATAGGTAGTTTCATGTTCCTCGACTTAGAAATGCCAGGTTATCTAAAGTATTACTTAAGTTTTAAACCAGAAATAGAATCTGAAATATACGTCAGTATAAGAACGTTTATCGAGAGGAAACAATATACACCAATTTGATATATCGACAAAAATATCGAACTTTGTGATTCAATAAATATTTAATTTAACGTTAAACTATCAATATATTTAAAATAATCAATAAATTTACATTTATTTATACCTCTTCAAATTGTATTAATTCGACATATAAAATCGATTATCAACTTATCGCATAAATATCGGCCTTTGCAATAACGGTTTTTATTTATCAAGTTTCTCTGAAAGTTAACATACATACATTATTGCTCTATTTGATTTCTAACCCAGTAACCATTATTCTAGCCATCATCCGTTTCTGTTGCTTCAAAATCTGATAACTTTCAGAATATTTTTTTCGAGGCAGACATTAAATACAACTTTCGTGTTAAAAGTACTACTTCATTTCGGTACCAAATTCGTTTAAGAATGTTCAAAATTAAGTTGTATGATGTGGGAATCTTTGTGCTCCTGACGTCCATGCATGTGTGCATGGTCCTTCAGCCAGTGATCGAGGCCAATGTCAATATGAAGGCATCCTATCCCGCCGTGGATCGGAGCTTGTGGCTCCAAGTGAGCTATAAGTACAATCACTGGATGTTGGTCAAGTCGATAATGTACTCGATGCTGGCGGTAGCAGGACTATGGTACAGTCGGCATCTGCAGGGATCTGAGGAGCAGGGCAGTGCCGAGGAAGTCAAAAACGGATGGCTAAGCAGGAATCACATGGCTTCCACAGAGGGGAAACCGGTCAGTTTCCCCATCACGACTTTCATGTGGTTTGCAATTCCTTGGATATTGACCTGTTTCTGCAGCGGCTTGATCAACTACATACGCCTTTATCTTGTGATTCAGCATTTTTGCTTTTCAAACTGGCAGATCATTCAGCTATATGCAGAGCTCCAGGTGCTCTTCTGGCGCCGTCTTCTGGCCATGGCGGTGATTCCCTATTGGAAGCTAATCACCGGAGACGGCGGATCCTCGGAGAAGCTGTCAAATTTTCACGAAAATTTCATCACCTACGAGACTAATCTATTAAATTGAGCAGGGTCTATTTGTAAATTTTTAGTTACAATTAATTAAAATGTAACTTAAAAAGAAAATAATTTGGTGGTTTTAGTATAGAGGATAATTGGAAGTTGAAGAAACTTATAACGAAAGCTTAATTAACTCATGTTCAAAATGAATATTTGCAATAAAAATATGTCTTTAAGCAAATATCACATTAAATTGAAAGCTGAACTTTAATTTCTGCAATAAAAGTAGTTTGTTTTAATTCATCAGCTGTTTTTCCATTGTTTACTCTTTGTGTATTGTCGCCCAGCGACAATAAACGACATTTTCTATCAACAGAAGACTAGAGTAAACTTTTCCATGAACTTTCCTGCCAACGCCTGGCAGTTTATTGTTTGGGAAAAACTTTGCCTCCACGTGGGAAATATGTGCGGCAATCAGTTTTTCTTTTGCTCACTTGAATAAATGTGCGAAAAACTCAATAAAAATACAAGTAAAGCTTTGATTTGAATTCTTTTCTTTGTTTTTTTATTTTATATTAATCCTAACAACCCTGACAGGCCACTCAAAACGTTTCAGTTTACTTTATATACGAGAAACTCTCCGAGAAAATTTCCAAATTACACCCTCGACAAAACAATTTACATTAAATTGTCAAATTTGGAAAACGAACGCCAGTCGCGTTTCAGTCTTGATTGGTCGCGTCCTGTGCCATCGACAGGATCGACAGCAGGAGCTAGGTCAGTTACGAGACAGGGAAATAAGGAAATAAATCACCGAAAAGCTCCAATTTCGGTCCACTACGGTTTTACTTCGCTGGTGAGTCACATTGAACGATATTCTGACTTGTAGGAAACTAAATATTGCACTGCCATTGACTTTAAATACATCTTGTGTAAAGAATATTAAATAAGGATCAAAAGTATAATAAAACAAAGCACTTACCTTATACAAAAGGTGTTTCTTGCTCATCCATTTTAATCGTTCACTAAAAGAGAAAGAGAAGAGAGTTTTTAATCTAAAATTGACATTGCAGTATTTTTTTGGCCTATATCTTTTAATTTATGTTAACTAGTTTTTATGCAATTTTTTTTTTTTAATACCTTTAATATTTTACTTTACTTGCAAGTCAGGGCTGTCGGTACCACTGATCTCAACGCTTATGACATAATTTGTATTTAACTTATTTGAATTTAATTTAATGAAATGCACTAAAACATGAGAGACAGCTCCTAAAGTTTGGAATTTAAATATATTTCTTAGATAAAAGGGAATAATTATAGGGGAAAATAATTGCAATAGAAATTATTTAATATAAATAACTAAATAATGCTTACAATCAAATTATTTTTATCTGCTCTTCATACATAGTAAATAATGTTGAGATATATATACTATACATCAAATTTGAAATATTAATGCTAGATTCTCTGTTTATACTCTACAATCCCTGTAAAAAATATGGCCTATTAGAGTATTAACTAACCAATTAAATAATAAAATATATAATTAATATGCAATAATATTATAATTGTAACCTTTAATCAAAGGTTTTCACAGAGCCTAGGTATCCCGCCAATCTCTCAATCTGTAATTAAATTTCGTCATAAAATTTCTCATCAATCTAGTATGCCGTTTCTTTTCAGTTAATAACGAACTGGATCGGATTATGTTTCAGTCATTCGGTTTTGTACAAGGAAAGCAGTCACAGTGTTTTTCTTTTACTACTTTATATTACACACATTTTGAACTATATTAACTTTTGAACCTTTGGTTTGCTGAACTGCTTGAAACGAGAAGCGGGACAAAATTATTCAAACTTAGTAACAACTAGAAATCGAACACGAAGCACGAACGCGGCCGCGCGCATCTAAAATTCCCGAATACACATTTCAAATTCCGGTCAATCCATCCATTTGTTGTATAATAATTCCTTTCAAGAACAATGCGCGGAGAATTGATGTTGCGCGGCGCTGCCCTGGCCAGGAGCATGAAACTGGGTCGTGTTCGGATCAGTTATGTGCCCGTGCGCCATGTCACCGCCGGCTGTGGTGCCGGCGATGCTCCCAAGGGCGGCAAAGGTCTCGTCATTGGCCTCTACGAGGAGGAAGCCGGCAAGGGGCCCAGGCTCACGCCCGCCGGAGAGGCAATCAACGATCGTGTCCAGGGCAAGCTATCGGAGATGATCTGCGAGACGAAGCTTAATGGGCGACTGGGACGCGGAAAGGTCTTTAACAACGTGGACAACGAGTTCCGATCCATTTGCGTGGTCGGCGTGGGTCTCGAGGGCATCGCCTTCAACGAACTGGAGATGCTTGACGAGGGCATGGAGAATGTTCGAGTGGCCGCAGGCATCGGCGCCCGATCCCTGCAGACCATCGGATGTACCGAGGTGCATGTGGACAATATGGACTATCCGGAGCAGGCTGCCGAGGGTTCAGCCTTGGCCATCTGGCGATTTGAGGAGAATCTGGCCAAGAAGCACCGCACCACCATACCCAAATTGGTGCTCTATGGTTCACCCGATATGGAGTCCTGGACGCGAGGTCTGTTCAAGGCGGAGTCTCAAAATTTGGCAAGGAGACTGTGTGATGCTCCCGCCAACTGCATGACGCCGACCATGGTAGCCCAGGCAGCGGTGGACGCCTTGTGTCCATGTGGCATCTCCGTGGAAGTTCGGACGATGGAGTGGATCGAGCAGCAGCATCTCAACTCATTCCTGATGATAGCCAAGGGCAGTTGTGAGCCACCGGTGTTTCTGGAGGTTGCCTACTGCGGCGTTGCACCTGAGGACAAGCCCATCCTTTTGGTCGGACAAGGCATTACCTTCAACTCTGGCGGGCTCAACCTCCGACCGGCCAAGGGTATGGATGAGTTCCGTGGCGATCTCACTGGCGCTGCCAGTATTTTGGCCGCCATGCGAGCCGCCGCGGCCTTATCCCTGCCCATCAACATTACCGCGGTAATCCCGCTCTGCGAGAATATGCCATCGGGAATGTCCTGCAAGCCCGGTGATGTGGTAACGTTGCTCAATGCCAAGTCCATGGCTGTCAGGAATATCAGCCGAACAGGAGTGGTGGTTATTGCCGATCCTATGCTTTATGGACAGATGACGTACAAGCCACGTCTCGTCGTGGACGTTGGCTCGATGTGCAAAGGCGTAAAGAAGGCCGTTGGTGGCGGAGCCACTGGCATCTGGTCCAATTCCCACTACATCTGGAAGCAATTTCAGAGGGCGGGCTCCCTCACTGGCGATCGTTTGTGGCGCTTCCCCCTGTGGCGCTACTACAAGGACCGTGTCGCCGAGCACAAAAGCTTTGATCTGTTGAACGATGGCGAAGGCTTCGCATCGTCTTGCCTGGCAGCCGCCGTCCTCCACGAACTGGTGCCGTGCAGCGACTGGGCGCATCTGGACACCTATGGCTCCGGTCTGTTGAGTACCTATGGCCTGGTACCATACCTGACCGCCGGACGGATGACTGGTCGGCCGACGAGGACGATAGTGCAATTCCTCTACCAAATGGCCTGTCCTACCGATGCGCCAAAATAGTATGACGACCTGGTTAGTATTTGGATGAAGCCAATCTGGGGATTATGTTTAGTTGATTCTATATCACAATCGGACGACTCCCCCGCCCCGGGCGTATTATGTTTGGCTTCACGATGATGAACCATTTTACTTACAAAACCATTGCTCAATGTTTGTGTGTTTTATGTTTATTGACGCGGCCATATCCCGAGGAGCATAGCAGAGAGGCGTCTCAAGGCCACAAATCTCGAAATTGCTAACAGATAAATCATAGTAGTCGAATAGATATACCTTTCGGCTGTCATAACAAAATGTATTAAATTTCAGAGTATTTCAAGTGTGTTATATAATATTTTTTTATTGTTTACATTGGTTAAATTTATTAAGGTAAGAAGGAAATTGTGTTTCATTAACTTTTTCTATTTCTCAATGTTCGGTTATGGTTAACTTTCACTTCAAAAACTAAAATCGTATTTGTAAAAACGATTTTGTTTTTTTCTCCGGCAAAGGTTTTCCGTCACTTGAAACCCCACTATCTGTGAGAACACTTTAGGGTACAGTTTCTGAATATCCGGTTAACGTGAACTTTCAGTTAAAATTTAATAAAAACTTACTAAAACATTAAATTCCTACTATCTATGAATTTAGTGGTAAGCCACCAAAACATATTGAAGCTTTTTAAACTCATTTTGAAACTCTATAAAATAATTTTTAGTTAAAATTTCTCTAAGATAAAATTACATTCTCCATTTCCCACTCCATCTCTAATCCTTTTAAGCACAAAATGTTAGTCCCACCTTCAACCGATCGGCTTTAACTAAGATTTTGGGTAACTATTAGCCACAGCTTAAGCCAATTTAATGCATTTCCAATTCAACCTTTGCTGGAAAATGTCCCCACTAAACTGCAGTCCAAGGTCCTCGATGGTCTTCCCATCAAAGTCAGATAAACACAAAGAACTCAAGCACCAGGGTCTCCTTCCCGATTCGACTTTTGGCATATCAATGAGACAGAGAGAGAGAGAGAGAGAGAGAGAGAAACTAACAGGAAAAGGGGGTGGTGTGACAGGACGTCTAGAGGACATAGAGTGACAGGATATTCCAGAGTTTGTGGCAAAGTTTTAGCAGCACGTTATTGATGCTCGGCTCAGCAGCAGCTTGGCCAAAATTTCAAACTTTGCACCAAAGACGTGCTCCTTCTAAGGCTAAGGACAATTGAAAGGCTTCCCTTAGTGCACTCTATTTGTCGACTAATTCAATTGGTCGATGTAAAAACGCTTTAGATTAATACTCCAGATCATGACGATGAGTTGGCACAAAAAGCCAAAAACTCAATCGCAGGACTCGCATGCATTTTAAAACCATTTCTCAGCCAAGTGCCTGCAATCGACACTCCACACATCATTTATCATTAGTTGTAGTTTCAATTGAGGTTTCGATTTCAGTGCCTGTTTTTTTTTCGCCGATGAAGTGCTAATTGCAACAAACTCAATAATGAAAATGTGTGCAAGGCAGTAGCTAATCTGTCAATGTCAATATTTTATGTGGCGCCCCATATTTGGCTTTAAAAATATTTGCAAACATTTTTCACTAGGTCCTAGCCCGAAAAGTGGCCTGAATGCACAGCGGAAAATTCAATTTAAAGGTTTGCTTAAGAGTTTGATTTTTAGAATTAATTATATATAAATGTAGAATTGAATTTATAGGGTTTCTTATGCTGAAAGAAATTTATTAAATTATTTTAATAATATTTATTTTGTTTTATATTTCGTTTATTATACCATTTTATGTATATTTTTTAGTTATATATTTTTTTTAGGTTAAACTCACGTCTTATCTTGTAGTAATTAATACAAGTTAATATTTTTAATACATAAATATGTATTTTTAGAGATTGTGATGATGTAAAAGCACGAAGGCTATGCTTTAAAATATTCTAAGCCTTTTACCAAAGACTTGAAGTATGCTATATTCATGTCATATTTCTACTTCACTTCAAATACTTTATTTGTCTTAAATTTTCTTCTAGCAACTAAATTATAATATGCTTAGGCTATCAAATTTAAACAATGATTTCTTATTCTAAAATTGAATCCATAACTCATTTTCTGCGATCCTTTCCCTAAAATAGAATATGGCATAATTATTCAAAGTGTTTTCCCGTCTGCTGTATAGCTCATTCCAAGCCCTGTCAACTTTCGTAATGATAAAGTGTTTCATTATGGGCCGAGGCCCCTCCGCGACACCCCTCTTGAAATCGTGCAAAACTGCTGACAGCAAAGTGGGTACAGGAAAATGTGGAAAAACCCCGGGAAGGAGGAGACCGACAACCTGTTCAGCATGAGTGTGTGTGTGTGTGAGAGAGAGAGAGGTGTAAAAACTTTTATGGCTTAATTCAGCACAGCTCTCGTCTCTTTTTTGGCAGTGTTGTCAGCAAGTTGGTTGCCTGCCAACAGAGTTTCCACCACGACAGGCTAGCTAGCTGCACACTTTTCCGGGCTTGAAACTATTAAAGTGTCACTCGGTTAAGAATAGTTGGCGCACTCTTTGGTTGGGATTAATTTCGAGCTCATATAATTAAGGTAAAGGTCATGCCTGTCTCATTCCTTCAGGTATGAGATCTCTTAAGAACTTGGGAGTAGTAGAGTTATGGCACTTTAAATTTAATTATAAACAGAAGGATATAATTAAAGGGAAAGCTTCGTGCATTGGCCTTTGCTGTCATTTGTCTGTCACACCGATATGATCTGTTGTCCATCTTCCGCCTTCATCTCGGCCTTTCTCGCTCTCTCTCTACTAGCCATCACAATTACCCGTCACGCCCCACATTCTGTGCGAATGCTCCTCTGTATTGTTATTTATGACGGGCATTGGCAGGAAACGGATATGCGTGCTTGGACGTCAACGTGTCACAGCCAGCAGAGGATGTGGCCCCCTTCCGGCGGCTCTTTCACTGCCACTGGCACATGCAATGTCATTTGGCTGCGGCCAATGCCAAAGTTGGCCGCCAGACAAATCGTTTCGACCAGGTCCAAGCAGCGCACACAACACACCCATTATTATTCCCCTCCATCCAATCGATCCAGTCCCAGTCAAGTGCAGTTCAGAGTTTGATGGATGCAATTCGTCTCAGTTGTGATAGTTAACTGTCGAAAAGGTCAGCTGTTGGCGTAACAGGATGCTGTCGAGAGGAGCCAAGGTTAAAAGTGGGCATAGAACTGCGGATAGTTATCGAAAAAGTGCATGTTTCTTTAATGGAATGTCAAATTAGGTTGGTTAAGGTGTTAAGAAGGTTAATTATAAAATTATTTAATTTTGTTTAATTTAATTTTTAAATTGTAGCTCTCTTGGGAAGCCAGAGAGAAAAAGACAGAAAGAGAGAGGAAAAGAGAAGGAGAGAGAGAAAATGAAAAAGTGCTTTGGAGTCACTACTCTATCTCAAACATTCTAGATCTGTTCGCTCTTATACGCACTTCCTTCTGTGTATAGATTTTTTTCCTCTCAAATTTTATGCAAGGGAGAGGTCAGCATTTTTGTTGCTGCCAGAAAAATTCGAATGGTCGTTACGCATCTTATTCATTGTATTGTCTTTTTTTCAAACTGTGATTGATAATACTGAAGACTTCAGTGTGCAATGGTTTTTATATATATTAAAGCTAACGAATCTCTAAAACAAACCCAACAGCTAACAACTACAAGCTTCTAAGCTCCCCACCTACCAATTTTGGTACGCCTTAAAGGTAATTTTGTGGCAATTTCTGCATAACTAAGAGAGTGAACGAAGGGTCGGTAAATAAACAACCATAACGAAACCATTTAAAGAGCACATTAAACACACCGGTTGTGTGTGTGCTGCGTGTTTTGCGGGGATGCTCCCCTTGTTTGGGGTTCCGATGCAGGCAGGCAGGCAGGCAGACAGGGAGACAGGCGGACAGCAGCAGCAACTCTATGCGTAATGCCCATAAATGTTGTGTTGCGGTCAAAGCCAGCCAGTGTGCACCCTGTGCCACGCCCTGGCGTTACCACAGCACTTCCTGTCGCCGCCCCCCCCAAAAAGTACCACAGAATGAAGTCGCTTTTAATTAATGCCATAGCACACATATTCATGGTGCATAAATTGCTGCGAAAAAAAAGGGAGCGAACCCAAAACGAGGGCCAAAATTAAATTTTTCCCTCCCTTGTTTTCCAATTCAGTTTTCGATGTCAGTTGGCTGGGTGGCATTAAATGCAAATTTGTACAAATTAGTCCTTGAAAATATTGTGCATATTTAGTAGTTAAAGGTGCTTTAATTCGAATTTTTCTAGCTTGACTTATTTCCTTTATATTGTACGTTATTACAAAAGCTTTGCTAAGCAAAAATACTACAAATACGCAGTGAAATGTATTCAGAGTATGCCACATTTTAAAAAATATTAAATTAAATATTTAAAAAAAATTAAATTTCATGGAAAAAAATTGCCAACTTTTAACCTGATTAAGGATTCAAATGAATCATTAAATCAATTAATCCTTGTGCAATACTTAACCAGTCTTGACAATGAAAGCATTAAGCAGCGTTGACTTTAATCCTAAAAGAAAATGAGGTAATTTTACTAAAAACATTAGTTTTATCAAAGATTTCTCATATTTACTTTTTTTTTCATTTCCATGTTTGCATAGAGAATCTACTGAAATCTTCATTTGAAGTAGAGTACTGTCGAAGAACAGAAGATAAAAGAGACTAAAAGACATGTAGTTCCCTGGAAAGGAGTTAAAATTGTTCTCTATCGAGAAAAAGCAAAAAAGTGGCAATATATTTCATATTTTTTCCCATATTTCTTGTGCTTCCATCTCCATAATTCCATCAATCTCAGGCCAGTGAAACCAAGCATATTGCGATGCATAGCACACTTTTCAGCGAGCACTTAGAACCGAAGGAAACACAGACAGACACACGCATTGCCTGTCAAGGAAAATCCACTTAAAATGACTGCCAACTGTCAGAGTGTCACCTGTTCGAGCCTCGTGGGCAA
>VNJR01008721.1:0-13243 GCA_008042585.1 Drosophila punjabiensis | reverse complement strand
TTCTCCTCGGAGATCTTGCCGAAGTACGACTGCATCACCTCGATGATCTTCAGCAGGAACTCGAACACCATGGCGGCGTTCACATTCTGCTTGGTCACAGCCGCCAGCCAAATGTTCGCACGCTGCAAGCGATAAAAGAGCGGAAGATGACGAATATCCGGGAGCGATGCTGGGTCTAGGGCTCACCTTGATGTGGAAGAAGCTGGTCCGCGCAATGTTGGTCACTGGCGAGCGGACCTGCTGGCGGGCGTGGATGACGTTGACCCGAAAGGCGTCCACGGCATTGCGTCCGATGTCGTCGCGATAAACTCGCGAGATCAGCACCTCGCCCTTGTGGTTGTAGACGAACAGGCCGCCGATCATCTTGTGCGCTGTCTGCTGGTTAGTCTGTCCACCTGTTTGGAACCTGTACGGAAAGTTTGCCACCAAAGGATTCGCACCGAGCTCCAAGCGAAAATTTTTATCAGAAAATCAATTTCACTCCCCTTAAATGTGACCGTTTCATACAACGAAGATTGCAATTGTTTGGTATTTTAAAGGGGAAAGCCAAATTTGCTTCTGGCAACACTGTGCCACTGTTTTCTGCCAGTGATGAGACTCAAATAACTTAGCAACTTAGAAAAATAGCTAAAATAAATATTAACAAAAAATAAGTTAAAAAATAGCTACATTGAAATGAGAAAAAATTATTGTTTCTATATTTTAAATTATTTAGATTTGGTATTGTAATTAACAAATTTTAATTGTTCAATACTAGAGATTGTGAAAATAATGAAATCCTTTTTGTAAAACAGTGCTAAATAAAAACAAGTCTTCATTTGCTGATTTATAATTTCAAACTGATTTTATTTATTTTACTTCCTACTTAAAGTTAACATTGAATTTCTTATATATAAAAACACCAACGCAGTGGCCATGTATTTCCCTGTGGGAACTGCAAACGCGGCACTTTGCCCGCGGAGCTCACCTTACATTTTCAGGCGGCTGTGTTGGCTTATATATATATTTATTTATTGACAATAAATTCGTACTCATGTGTGAACACTTTTTTTTTTAGCTGAACAGAAAACGTGTCAATTGTCAAAACGTGTTTTCGATGGTGTTCCATGGGAAAGAACTGCGGATATTGTTTGCACCTGTTTTAGAAATATTCTAGATGAATTAGCTATTTTTTAGCATTAGATTCTCCAGTTTTAGACATGCCAGATCTATCATGAAATAAGCTAAACTGGCATCACTGCATGACTTTGCGGCTTTGACAACAAAAAAATTTTCATTTGTTAAATAAAATCAACTATTTCTCTGTGCTTAACGAAGCGAAGCCAAAAATCCTAACACAATGCCTGCCGAAAACCTGGAGGAGCAGGGTCTGGAGAAGAACCCGAACCTGGAGCTGGCACAGACCAAGTTCCTGCTGACTTTGGCGGAGTACAAGCAGGATGCGGCCCTGAAATCGAAGCTCTTGGATGCCATACGCGCGGACAACATGGCTCCGTGGTACGAGCACATCTGCACTGAACTCGGCTGGGCCGTGGACAAGGATTTGCTGGCCCGCATGAAGGAGAACAACCGCGTGGAGGTGGAGCAGCTGGACGCGGCCATCGAGGACGCTGAGAAGAACCTGGGCGAGATGGAGGTGCGCGAGGCGAACCTGAAGAAGTCCGAGTACTTGTGCCGCATCGGCGACAAGGCTGCGGCAGAGACTGCCTTCCGCAAGACCTACGAGAAGACCGTCTCGCTGGGCCACCGCCTGGACATCGTGTTTCACCTTATCCGCCTGGGACTGTTCTACCTGGACCACGACCTCATCACCCGCAACATCGACAAGGCAAAGTACCTCATTGAGGAGGGCGGCGACTGGGACCGTCGCAACCGTCTGAAGGTCTACCAGGGCGTCTATTCGGTGGCGGTGCGCGACTTCAAGGCGGCTGCCACTTTCTTCCTGGACACCGTCAGCACCTTTACCTCGTACGAGCTGATGGATTACCCCACATTCGTGCGCTACACCGTGTACGTGGCCATGATCGCCCTGCCCCGCAACGAGCTGCGCGACAAGGTGATCAAGGGCTCTGAGATACAGGAGGTGCTCCATGGCCTGCCCGACGTCAAGCAGTTCCTCTTTGCGCTGTACAACTGCCAATACGAGAACTTCTACGTGCACCTGGCCGGAGTGGAGAAGCAGCTGCGCTCGGACTACCTCATCCATCCCCATTACCGCTACTACGTGCGCGAGATGCGCATTCTCGGCTACACCCAGCTGCTGGAGTCATACCGCTCCCTCACCCTGCAGTATATGGCCGAGGCATTCGGCGTCACTGTGGACTATATCGACCAGGAGCTGGCACGCTTCATCGCCGCCGGTCGGCTGCACGCCAAGGTGGATCGCGTGGGCGGCATTGTGGAGACCAATCGGCCCGACAACAAGAACTGGCAGTACCAGGCCACCATCAAGCAGGGCGATCTGCTGCTCAACCGCATCCAGAAGCTGAGCCGCGTGATAAACATCTAATGTAGTTTCATAAAAAAGGTTTATTCAAATTCAACATTTATTACAGTGTAAAGCTAATGCAACGTACAATAATAAAAACGATAAAAACTCATGGAAATGCTCTAGTAAATTGCACGCGCACGCTCACGCTCGCCTATGTATTAACTAAATTCTTTGGAATCCTTTGTTTTGTTTTGGTAAACGCTTTAGTGTCTTTAGTGTATTTGAGTATTATTGCAATCATTCCATTTTTGTACTTAACTGTCATTTGACCTGCTACGTGAACCTAAGCCTACGTAGGCGCTCATTGCGCATCGCCCTCGTTCTTACCCTTCCACGACGGCTCCTCTTTGGGCTCGTGGGCGTGGCTGCTGCTGGATTTGGTGCCCGGGAAGGCGATGGAGGGCTTGTTGTTGTTGGCCATAAAGCTGCGCGCCATCTCCTCGAGCGCCGCCGAGGAACGTAGCCCACAGTCGAGCGGCTCATCATTCACCTCCGGCGCCCGCTGCTGATGCTGTTGCTGATTGTGCTGCTCCGCCGTTGCCTTGGCCATGTCATGTAGATTCTGAACCATTTCGTGGATGGGCGAGGCCTGGGCCAAGGCCTCCGGCACCATGGGCAGGGCGGCCAAGTTAGCTAGATTGTGACGCCGCAAGTCGGCCAGGCGATTTGTGCTCAGGTTGATCAGGGCGTTCATCATCACCTTGTTGCGCTGATAGTCCTTGCGCAGGTGCTGGCGGATCTCCGTGTGGCAGTGCTCGTTGTTCGTCACGATGATTTCGCCGGTGTCGGTGGTGGTCACGCGGGCCTTGCAATTGAACTTGCGCGACAGGTTGCACTGCCAGTACTTCTTGTCCTTTCGCACGTACTGGATGCCGAAGGTGTGCCCGTCGTGGACCAGCAGCGGCTTGCCGCGCTGGCTGAGCATGAACTCCAGCTTGCCCTGGAACCAGTGCTCGCCGGGTGCGACTACAAGATAGGACGAGAATACTGGTGAGGATCGGTACGGATCGGGTCGCCTGCCCCGATGAGTATGTCTAGAGTTGAACTCTTTCCACTCTCTCTCTCTATCAGTTGGTTATGTATTTTGTTTTGGATGCGCCAGGACGTACACGAATGAGCCCAATTATGTGTGTGTAGTTGTGTATATATGTGTGTGTGTGTCATGCAATTTACTTACCTGCCAGGTGATAGTAAGGTGGATGCACTGAGTAAAAGGAAATCATATGGGCCTGATATTATGTTTAGGTAAATATCCTTTTCACAAAGTGCATTTTAACAAAAGCTTTTCTATGATAATTTGTAAAACATTTATCTTAAATTTTGTAAATTATTAAAATTATATTTAATTTACAGAATTTTACTTGTTAATATAAATACAGCTTTGTTAAGAGTTTGGAAATAACAGCTTTTCGAGTCGCTTTCTAGGAATTAAAACTTAGAACAACACAGGATAAAACGGTCAGCTAATATTTAAAAACTCTGATTTTGCACCTTTCTAATATCAGGCCCAATTTTGAAATGCAGTTAAACAATACTTGTTTTGTATGCCCTTTTGGTTAGTTTCTGAATGAATACCCACAGATATACGCACAGGGCCACGAAACATATCCAAAATTGCACTGGTTAGCTTAATCTGGGATTCATTTCACAGCACCCCGTTGGCGGGTTCGTTTTGGTTTATCAATTCGCATTAGTTTATAAAATACAATATGCACATCGGTACTGATATATACAACATTGGTTACTCTTCTCTCTCGAATCAAATTCAATTGTCTACTACAAACTCTAGCTAGGCAAAAATAAATTACTCCTCTTGCGGGGGGCAGTGTGTGGCGTGGGCTTTCCCCAGCGACAGCCTTACATGTTCTCCATTTTAAAGCTGTGCCTGCTGTTCGGGGATATCGTAATTGAGTTGATTACGTGCGCGGTGCCTGGATCCGTTGCTCCCTCCGCGGCGACCACCTCCTGCTGCTGCTGCTGTTGCTGGTGTGGTTGTTGTTGTTGCTGGTGCTGTTCCTCCACCGGCTGGGGCGGCGGACTCTGGGCGTGGAGGGAGTGGCTACTGCGATTGGACTGTGGACTCTGTTGCACATGTGCCGGCGACAACAGCACTCCTCCAGCTCCAGTTCCCCCTCCCATTTCCAGGTGGTGCTGTTGCGGAGGAGGAGGAGGATTGTGGGGCGAGTGCTGCTGCTGCTGTTGCTGCTGGAGGTGATGATGGTGCGTCTGCGACTGCAGGTGCATCAGATTCGGGTTATGCATGAGGTTCGCCGACCCACCGTGCTGCTCCATGTGCGGCGGCGCCGGATGCTGCTGCACGAGAAGATTGGGCAGCGCCTGTCCGAGGTGATGATGATGATGGTGCGGGTGTTGTGGGCCGGCTGATCCAGGTATTACTGCTGGAGGCGGTGGTGGTGGAGGCGTCTGATTGGCGAACATGTTGCTCACTCGGTTTCCATGCTGTAGATCCGCACCCAGATGCCCACCTGCGTCCGCCAGGGAATAACCCGTCTGGCTGGGATTCGAGGCGGAATTGAGAGAAACTGGGGACCCTGCCACTGAGGTCGATGCCGTCGCTGGCGCTACGGCTGATCCCTGACCGCCGCGCATGTGTGGCGTGTGATTGTGCACGCCCGTCGCTGAGATAATCCTGCCCAGGTGGGTTATGCAGCGCGCCCGGCACATGCTAATCCGGTATGACTTGCACAGCCAGTAGGTCTTCATGCCCTGCTGCGTGGCCACCGTGTTGTTGCGGTTGAACACGCAGTTGCCGTGCAGCAGCGAGGTGGTGGACAGCATCACCATGTTGCTGCCGTCTGCTCCGACGACACGTCACGCCACAAACAAACGGACAATGGTGGATCATTAGTGGATAGTTCTTCGCTGGAGCGCTTAACGGGTGTTATTTACAGGGCGGAAGGATAGGGCGGGTCAAGCTATTCGGTGGTGGAGAGTGGCTGTGGTGGGTGGAGTCATACCCCTCCACGTGTGGAATATGCAATTGGGGAGTGCGTGTTCTCGTGTCTGTGCGGTTTTTGTTAGTTGTTAAAATAAACCATAGTGTTTACCAATCGAGAAAGACCATTCTAATGGTTAAGCTAAAAAGTTCTACTTAAATGGCATAAAAAACTGAAGAATCAAGATGAAAATGAAATAACCTGTTATATATGCACAGAAGTAGAGCTAGCCTCTGGTTAATTTCAGGAATTGCTTTTCCATTTCGATCTAGAAAATCTTAGCACCTTTATAAGCTTCCCTTTTTTAAAGCCGAAAATTACGATCAAAGAATGCATTTAATTAGAAATGCGGAATCGAATTTCTTTAATTTGTAAATAGGAAATACCTACATTATTATTACAGTTTTATAGAAACCCAACTATACCTTCATTACCCTGATCAAAACATAACTCCCGAAGCCTATCTGTCTGCCACAATTGGATCTTGACAACAATGAAAGCCATCAGTTGTTTATCTAACGATACCTTCGGTTCGAGTGCGTCTGCCTAAGACTTTTACCCCAGTTAAATCAGCAAATATCCCTCTACAATCAATAGCGGCTTTGTTAGTTTTTCCATTTCGTTCCATTGCTGGTTAGGAGAAGGCAGTGTGATCAGTGATCAGTGGGCTAGTGGGTACGTGGAATGCATGAGGATGTTATACGGGCGGATCGGTGATGATGGATGCAAACCAAAACCCAGTCTTATAGAAAATAAAATGAAAAACATGAATAAAGGCCAAGGTATGTATGTACATGCAACAGAAAAGTGATCAAAGATGGCCAAGAGGCACACAAATGGAGGGCACCTACTTGAGGGAATGTCCATGTGATTGGCAAAGTTCTTGGAGTAATCGTTGGGCATGAACAGTTCGTTGGGATACTCCGTTCCGGAGCCAAGGGGTCCATTGTTGCTGATGCCTCCGGGTCCGCCTGAGGTGTTTGAGCTGCCGCTGGGCCCGCCTCCGCCACTGCTGTTTCCGCTGTTGTAGAACTTGTAGTTGTCCAGATTGAAGGCCGGCGCAAAGGGATTGCGTATGGCTGTCGCCGACGAGGCTGAGGAGGTTAGGCTACCTATGCTGCCCGAGCTTCCGCCGCCGCCTGAAGATGGCCCGTGGTGGAGGCCATCCGATTCGCGCTTCAGTCCGAGATCGTAACGCGGCTCCACCATGGAAATGTGCGGGATGGGAGGCATAAAGAACTCTTGTGTGTTCAGGGTGTTATCCATTTCAGAGCCATTGTCCGTATTCTCGGCCCCGCCTCCGTCGCTTCCGCCGGAGCCGTGATCCTTTAACGAGCGCCTCAACTGTTTTCCCGAGTAAATGGAGAGGGAATCGTTGCCGAAGTCCGACGGCGCCGCGCGTTTGCTCGGCGTGTACAGGTGGCTGCCGGCCTCGTTGGAGGCTCTGCTGGCACCGCCTGGCGAGGCGTTCCGCGAATTGCTCTGGCCCTTGCTCTCATTGTGATCCGTTTCCGATTTGCTATTATTATTGCTATTAGAGTTTGAGTTGTGATTGTTGGCGTTGTTGCTGCTGTTGTTGTGGGCATTGCTGCTGGTGTTGGGCAACTCTTCCGTCTGAGGCGTCTGACTAGTAGACTTTTCCGAGGCACTGGAGCCCGGCGAGGAGTTGGAGTTGGTGGCTAGACCCTTGATCTGCAACAGCTGGCCAATCTTCATGAAGGACTGCAGTTCCGTGTGCTTGACATTCACCACTCCCTGGTACATGAACTCCAGCAGCTCCAGCATGATGTTGAAGCTCACATCTTTGAGTATAACTGCAAGGAAGTGGGAATAACTTATTTACTTATATGTGAAATTTTTAGTATGCGGAATATTTTGAATATGATTTCAACATTTGGGGATTTTTTAATATTCTTAAAGATTATGGAGGCGGGATTTTATGGTGTCCCCTGTTCAAAAACCCAAAAACATGATTCAACGTAATTACTTGTTTACATAAAGACTCGGAATCGGCAATAACATCACTAGGAAAGGAGGTCACACTCGGCATGGAGATGTTATCATCGAAACGCTCAAATACTAAATCAATACATAAAAACACAGCTACGATAAGAAATCTGAAAACTTAAATATAAACTCAACAACAGCGCAGTAGCACATCAGCAGCAGCAGCAGCCATAATTATAAAATGAGCAGCATGGCATATGTATCATGGGCGAGCTGAGCTCTCTACACGGCCTAAGAAGCTGTGAGACAGTCCGGGAATCGGCTCCGATTCCAGCCCACAGTGGTGGGGATCTATCTATCAAGCCGTATTCATTTGATAATAAATAGTTTTCATATTTAAGACACTTAACATCTGACAAACGGAAGTGGTTCTATGAATTTAAAGTACTTGGATTTCATTTTAAACTCAGTTAAGGTGCTACGGATCTTCTAATCCATAAAATAAGTTTCTGTAGTAGCTAGGAATTTATAGAAATTAAATATACTCATAATTTCATTAAAAAACACATGTTGGCTCATGTTTTCTGCGACTGACAATCTCAACTTTGTTTCTGCTTTAAAGCTGCCTTATTAATCATACAAATAACCCTTAATTAGGGAATATAAAATATATATTCCCACTTTTATAGAACTTTTTTGTACAGATGAACATCATCAGATCAGATCACTGCGCGGGATTCTTATCAGCACTTTCCCCCATCACCGTCCCCTGCCCACTGTGCCTGTCTCTCGCAGCATCAACATCTAGTTAAAAACAATATTATCACTTGTTCTCAATAACAATTTTATTACACAAACACCCGTACAGACCCGTACATACATATGTAAATATATTAAATCGACGATCAGCAACAGACAAACTCGGTTGCTTAATCTGACCGCCGCCCGACGACATCAATTGTGCCTATCATTTGCCGTAGTCGTCATTACGGGACGTTTTGTCTCTCGCCTATCTATCTATCTGCGCCTTGGCATGTCCGTGTTCGTCCGAGTGATCGCATGGCGAAGATCAAAATCCGGGGTACAGTACGGAGCCGAGCTTGACTGCTCTGATGCCGGATAGATACGTGATTACATATATGTTAGTTAGGAGTCATTGTGTACTATCAATCGCATTAGTACAGAAGAAACAGGACAGATACACTCCCGAGCATCGCCGGAGATAAAGACCGGGCGGCCCTGGATCAAGACAAAGAGATCAACACACTGAACCCTCGATCTCGCTCTCGAATCAATAAACCGTTTATGGGCTTCGGGCTGTAGATAAACTTTGTCTAAAGTTCACGGAGAACGTGATAAATCCGTGACTGCTGCTGCTACTGATAAGGACGCCGAGAGTGCCCAAAAGACCGAATCCGGGCATCTCCGCGAGAGCTCAGTCATCAGATCTTCGGGTCTCGATCGCTGTTTGCTTAAATGTATGCCATGCTTCTCAAGAAACATTTAATGGGCGCCTGACCCGCTGTGATCTCCGCTGATATCAGAGCTGTTCGTAAATAGATCGAGGGTACTGAGATTCGGGGCTGGGGAATCGGAATTGGAACTGCAGCGATATCTTCCTTAGCTCGCTTTCGATTTGTTTCGGCCCCGCCGAGATCACGCCCACTCCACACGCTTCCACCAATCGGATCGCAGGCGATCGATTTCGAAAACAATTTTATTTTATGATTATGATAAATGTTTATCGAATCAGAACGTTAATAGGCTCCGTTGTAGTTCCCCCTGGCGAGCAGTTGGGCTCGCCAGTGGAGTGGCCTGCCTCATTTTGACAATGTCGTCGCACAAACATTCATAAATATTGGTTATCTCCGAACGCCATAATAGTCGAGTAGTCGAATCGAATCGCCTCGTCGCGCTGGTAGTAGTACAACCTGATAAAAACCAAGAAGCCCAGCTACAGCAAGAAGGCTGGCCTTAAGGTTCCTCCTATGCCTATCCCTATTTCTGTTTCTCCCTTCCCTTTCCCATACCCTGTGCACCTATGTCTCCAAGGAACCTCAACTGGCCCAGGGATTAGGCCAGCTTAGCCGATTGCCGCGTCTATTTGCGGCTACTGACTACGGGCTGCGGGCTGCGGCTGAGCGCCATAAATTACGAATTGTCAACACAAATGGCCAATAAAAGCATTTATGAAATTTCGTATGCTCAAAGTCAAAGTTTGATATAATATGAAGAGACCATAAACTGCTCACTCCCGTACGTAAGCAGCGATTAATGCCAACGATTGGGTAAGGCCAGAAGCGGAAACAGTAGAAGGGTTCCAATAAATTCGATACTACCAAGAGGTTAATACCCATAAGGGTAAGTTAGGAAGGAACTCTATAGGAAGAGCAGATTATCAATGCTCCTATTCAGGGAACTCTAAGCTAAGCACTTTCTTGTAAATTTATTCTAAATGATTCATTTGATTTGCAATTTGCAGACTTGTGTCAACTTGTAGTAATTTATCAATAATATTTTGTCATGTACTTTTTAAAGTTTTACAACTATATTGAGCGTTTTTATATGTCCAAACTTTACTTGATTTAATGAAAGATTATCAACGTTATGGTTTTTTTTTTAATTATAAGAATTTTAGGGATATAATTAAAAGGTTCTAAAACCAATAAATAAATAAAAATAAAATGAGTTCAATTAGTATACAATTTTTCCCTTAGTATGAGTATACAATAATTAACTCATTTAACTTTAAAGAAAAAAGAGACATTCCGAGAAATAATACTTATAAAAATCACTGATCTTCCCACAAAAAAAAAAACGATTAAAAAGCACCTTTGATAATCTCTAAAAATTGTATAGCTTCCAAACAAACAAATTTAAGATTAAGCACCGTGAAAGTCCGAAAACTCAAAGTTCAGTATAACTGAAAATGGATTAGTTTGTTGAAATAAATAGTGCAGGGGCTCTATAAAAAATTGTTTACCCCCTCTGAAGCTGGCTGAAAACAAAAAACCCAACGTCTTTGCTTTAGTCACGGTCCGGCAGTATATTAATAACATTGGGTATTTAATATTTACGACAAGTCCATCGATCGATATTATATTATCTTCCCGGACCCGAACCGTTTATGGCTGGTAAGCAACCGGAGCTATATTCGATCGCCGTGGCTACTTGAAATCGTGAATGGCAATGGGCGGCGGGGGATGCGGACTGGGGCAGTGGCAAGCCCAGTGGCTTGGAGCCCGTTCTTGGAGAGGGCCCAATATCACACATGGCACATGGTCCGGTTGTCTGAGTGCGTTATCTAACGAGCAATAAGTTCAAAATCTTATTTTACGATCAAGAGAGTGATACCCAAAGTAAAGTGGCTGGCACTAAACGCAAGGCTGATAAAACGCTGCCCCCAGACGATGTCCGTCTTGTTTATGCCAATAATAAATAGATAATTTTCGAGGATTAGCATTGTATTGGGTTGGGCTGGGCTGGGCTGGTCAGGCGTAGATATAACCACTCGACCACTTGGCCCAGACGGAGTGGATTGATTTACACGGCCTCAGCAGCGGAAACAGCAACTAAGCAGCAATGACTGCAACAACCACACGAGTCAGTCCTCTAATCAATATCTCGAAAACTGAAGTCTCCGGAGTCCGGACGGAGTGGAGGTGGCGACTGTTGGTGGGGACCCAGTTGCTCAGTTGGGCAATAAATGATTGTTAAACGCGATAAAAAGATAAAAATATTTAGACTATTGTTGTTGCTGCGTGTTACACACACGACGAACAATGGGGAGACACACAAAGCAACATCGGGAACACCGAACGCCATTTGGCTTGTTAGCACCTCGATGACTGGTGTTGTTGCCTTGTTTGTTGGTTTATTTTTAATAACTTGCCCCCGCTTGCGACTAGCGTTATTTATAGGGTATATTAATATTCTTTATCTTTGGAAATACCTCTTGTAGCAGCGCTCAGTTCACCGTTCAGCGTTCAGTGGGTTTGGTAGGTAGCACCTTCCTGCTGCTACTTGAAAAGATAAAACCTTATTTTTTATTGCGCCTGATCAGATAAAGCCACCGTGCAGCAGGCAGCCGTGTTCAACACGACCGCCAACGAAATCGGACCGGGCAGAAACAGGAGGGGTCTGTCCCGGCGATATCATATCCATATACCATATATACCACCACCGTTCTAGAGTCCATTTGAAGTACATTTGATGAGGTCAGCAACGCACCCAATCTCCCCGATCCGATCGAAGTGGAGCTCCAGCTCTGGCTCTCGCCGTGCACCTTATCACGGTGCATAGACTCCTATGCGTGCCGTGTGTAAACAATCCGAGCGCGGATCTGGAGGTGGAGGACTCCTGCAGCTACCACATTGCCATAGACAACGTGGCGGCAGCCCTGCTCGCTGGAGGAGGATTATCATCAGACCTCGATTCTTACTGGGTTGCTGCTGTTTGTCTTTGGATTTACGACCATTCTGCAGCGTGAACACGATCATGGGCAAGAAATTGACAAATACTAAATCTTGAAATATTTAAATCTTTTTTTAGGAAGCTTGTGTCAATCTGGCTCTTTTTTTTTAACTTTTGTTGATACTTTTTATCATTAAAAGTTCAACCTATTTATAAATTTAAATAAAGCATTTTCACAGAATTTCATTTTCTACCTATTTTACTTTAAGTGTGTAGTAGTGTTTTTAATAAGAACATTTACATTTTTAAACGACATTTAAAAAGTTGCTTTAAGAATTATCTCCAATTACCATGAAATCTTTTTTTTTCTCTGCAGTTTATAACATAATTAAATATTATTTAATCCCTTATTGGCTTTTATTATCCTGTTGCTTTAGTTTTCACAATGAAATTGATATCCATTGGAAAAGCTTTAATTAATTTTGTTATGAATCAATAGGCAATCAATCATTGTTTCAGATCATTTTTTTTTAAATGCCTATAAATGTTAATTGATTACTTTTTGTGATACTTATCATAGTGAACACAATTTGCTTGGAGTTTTAAAGAAATTGCAGCCATAAAAAGAGTGCTGCCTAACTGCTAATATAAGCTAAATCAAAGGCTACTATCTAGTAGTCTGTCACTTCCTCAATTAGACTATTTTACCATTTTAGTTATGAAATTGCTCCCAACTCAACTTTTTTAAGGCCGAAGCAGCTATTGCTCTTTCCAATAAGTTATCATATACTTTAAAGCATTTTGGTAGCTTTATATAAATAATAAATAAAGAAAAATTTGGACATATTTTTAAGTTTGTTCGATTTGGACCTGAGCAGACCCTGCACGTGCGGCAGTGGGCCAGGGCTAGAAGTGGAACCCCACCAGGAGGTAGAAGTGGAGGTGGAGGCGGAGCAGGCCTGATAACCGCCGAATGTGTCATGGAATTAAACCCAAAGGTTGATTTATATCTAAGCGGCTGACAGCAGTGACGAACAGACAGGCTGACGTGAGGGCTCCGGCTCCTGCTCCGCTCCGGTTTTCGATAAACTGACACCTACTGATCCGGTGATGAACTGACCAAAATAAGCGGGAAGCGGCGGCCCATTGAGGAAGCACACGTAAGAGTAAATGCCCCAGAAAAGCTGATACAATGGAGGACAAAATGTCGCAGCTTGCGAGCAGGTGATGACTGGTGGCGAAGGCGTCAATTGCTTGGACAAACAGAGATGAGGAGCGGATGCCGCGGCGGCAGGCGGGTACTTACTGATGGGATGCTGGCAGGGATTGGTGGTGAATATCTCCTGGAAGTAGGGGCTGCATATGGCCAGCACTATCTTGTGCGCCTGAAGCAGCTTCCCGTCGCAGGCGAGGGTCACATCGACCAGGTCGCCGC
>VNJR01008720.1:0-25783 GCA_008042585.1 Drosophila punjabiensis | reverse complement strand
TTCCGCTAGTTTTAACCAACTCTCGTGTGCTTATGTACGCTGACGATGTTAAACTATGCCTGCAGTATAAGGACAGCTCTGGCCAGTTGGACTTTCAATCGGATCTTAACAATTTTCAGGCATGGTGCCGTGCTAACTTCTTACATCTCAACAGCTCCAAGTGCAAACTGATGACATTTTCACGTGTCACTCCCCAGTATGCCACTTAAATGCTTAATGATTGCTCTTTGGAAAGAATAACTCTTGTCGATGATCTAGGAGTCCGCCTTGATCCTAAACTTTCGTTCTCTGAACATATTTCCTATATGGTTAACAAAGCCAGAGGCGTGCTTGGGTTTATAAAAAGGTGGTCGAAGGAATTCGATTCCCCTTATGTAACTAAGAGTCTTTTCACCTCACTTGTTCGGCCCATTTTGGAATATGGTTCTTGCGTTTGGAGTCCCAGTTTTGGAGTCCATATTAACCGCATGGAGTCCGTCCAAAAAAATTTGTTGCTGTTCGCCCTACGTGGCTTATCCTGGGATGACGACCTAAGATTACCGTCTTACTCTAGTAGACTTCTATTAATTAACCTTCCTTCGCTAGCTAACCGTAGAACGATGCTTGGCGTCATCTTTCTACATAAGCTAATACGTCAGCTCAATTTCCATGTACCGCAACTAACATCTAGATCTAGAGTTGTTGGTCACAGTAGGAGGGAGTTTGAAGTGCATGAACCCTTTAGGGTTTTATGCGCAGATTACAACCGCCTCTTTGACGGAAGTGATAGTCTTCCTAAACTTAAAACCCTATTGCTTGTAGAATTAGCTCGTATGTAGTATGTAATATCTTAGTAACATATAATTTTCCCTGTACTTTCTTTATTTTCTTTCTCACGCGTCTATCTAGAACGCGTTTCGTGCCGTACGTCACACGGCTGCGCCCCTCGGTCGGTTGGGCGGGAGGTGGGAGTCGTTAAGACTCGCGCGTAAAAAAAAAAAAAAAAAATATATATAAACACTGATCATTGGCCAAAAATTTGGGCTAAAAAATGAAATGAAGGGAGAGCGATGTAAAGCACATCTAACTCAGAAGCTTGCGAAAGGTTTGTTTTGTTAACTCGGGAACCTTTCGGTCGGCCGCGAGTTAGATACTTAACTACCAACTACTACTAACTACAATGTATTAGGCAAACCAGATCGAATGATCCGGTTCAGCCAAAAAAATGACTTCGCTGCTGGCCGATCGCCGGCTGCTAATGGAAGTTTATAGCGACTGCGGCTCGCCTTATATAGCGGCCTGGAGTGTTTTAGTTAGCCCCTTTCCTGCGTGTGCCTATCGCATCAATTCGTATTCCGATTCATTACTTATTCCCCTACATCCATCTATTCTTTATTCTATCTTTATTATAAAATATATTTGTGACGTCTGCGCGTCACAACAGCTTGTTGCTTATTGAAGCTTACGGTCTTTGTTGCCGTTACATCGACAATAAAAAAAGTTTGCCTTTACTAAAATTGCCCAAGACCCATTTTCTCAGTTGCTTATCCCACGCAGCATTTAGTGTTGTATACTCGTCCCAAGTTTCTGAAGAAATAAATCCCAAAGCCTTAAGTCGCCTCAAGAAACGATACGACAAAATGGTACTCATCTTCCTCACATATCTAATTAAATAACGCACAGAGAGAAAGAAGAAATTGTAAACCGCTCTCTGAAAATTAATAAAATCTCCAATAATCTCACTTATTGTGGTGCAAAATATATTTTGTCTTGGCAAAGTGGAGGCACAGGTGGCAACACAGGCCAACGCCAGCATTGCTGCAGACCTGCGAGTTCACGGAGTATCTTATGATCAAGGGGAAAATCTAAAAACACTGATACGCACCCTATGCTTTAGCCTGAAACTCACGACACCGCCGAGGGTCCGTGATATTTTCCGGATAAAGCCGAGAAGGCCTAGGCCTTGATGTTGCGCGCGGCTAGTGCGTACCGTAATGAATTTAAGCAGACACTAAACCTTCAACTTTTAGATATCGATTCGCCGATTTAAGAGAGAACTACGCTATCTTCAAAGAGGCCGTGCGCTTATTGTTTTAATTCAATAGCTTCGATTTAGAAGCATCCAGAGCGAGTAGTAGTGCAATAATAAGGGTTCTTGCAAAACAAAGCCAAGGTCTACACATTTGCCATACAAACGCTCAAAGTATATGCAAAAAATGATGAGGTCCTGTATTTGTTCGTAAAATCTAATGTAGATGTTTTGTGTGTTAGTGAAACTTGATTTGTCCCCCAACTTATGATGTCTTAATTGATCGTGAGGGCTATGACCTTTATAGATCTTACCGCGAGGGGCATGCTGGGGGGGTTGCTATTTATATTAAGAAAATATTAAAAATCAAATTAATAACCAAACAGCCACCCCCCCCCACAGCTCAATAGAATATCTGTTCTAAAGAGTATACAGGTGTGGAAACTCATCCGAACAATTGACTGTAGTACATTTTTTGACGAGGTATCTTCTTTATTTTCCGAATATACTGACGTTTTAATAACTAGAAACCTAAATAGTAATATGCTAAAGGAACAACACTTTAATTGTAAAATGCCGTGTATTGGACTGCAACTAGTAAATAAGACTGTACCTACACACTTTACAACAATTTCAAATACACTTCTTGGTGTCTTCTTTGTCAGCAATACTGACAAAATTCTTCTATATGACCAGGTCTCAGTGTCTGCCTTTTCAAAACATGACCTAATATACTTGATGTACGAATTTAACCATAACTCTACTGACCAAATAATATACTACAGGGACTTTAGGAACAGTATTTAACACAAAGCATAGGTTTTATGTTCGAAAGGTTTGTGCCATTTAAACAAAAGGTATTAAAATCCAAAGGCAATCCATGGTTCAACAATCGTATTACTGCAATGATTGGTCAACGTGATATTGCTGTGATGGGAAATATACGAAATGGCTGATTACTATGTAATATTTAAGTCTTTGAGAATGACTGCTAATTTAATGATAGCCAATTCGAAAAGCAATTATTTTCCACAAAAATGTACCAGAGCAATAGCACTTAAACAAAAATGAAGGGAACTTAAAACGTTGGGAATCGGAAAACTAAAAGGCAATAGAAAAGTTTACATAGATACTAATGACCTCAATACAAAATTCCTGCAATCAAACGTACCTAAACAATTGACAAACTCTTATTTCGACATAACTGTTAATAAAATATGTAAGAATAGCTTTAGTTTTATGTGTGTTTCGTCGTGTGATGTTCTTCAATCATTCCTTTCTTTAAAGTCAAGTGCTACCTCTTTGAAATCAGCAAAAATGGTTCCTGTCTCAAAAACTAACGGCGAATACAGGCCGAAAAAAATATTACCATTTTTGTCAAAAGTCTTTGAGCAATTGCAATAATATATATTACTGAAAACATTAGACAAAAACTTGATAGCAAACATGTGACATTTTTTACTCTTTTGAAATTCTTCTCATTCACGGACACCGCTGATCAATTCATTTCGTCATATTTATATGGCAGAACGCTAGCTGTGATTACAGACACCGGGATCTCCGACGCTATAACATTGACGTAAGGTTTACCTCAAGGCCCTGTTCTTTGTCCACTTCTATTTTCTATGTATGTTAACGATCTCCCGACTGTAGTAACCAATGGAAATATTCATATGTATGCTGATGATGTTCAACTGTATGTTAGTTGTCCTGTTGGTAGAATATTTGACAGTGTAGATGTATGTAGCTTTGAATCCCAAAGCCTTAAGTCGCCTTAAGAAACGATACGACAAGATGGTACTCATTTTTCTCACATAACTAATTAAATAACGCACAGAGAGAAAGAAGAAATTGTCAACCGCTCTCTGAAAATTAATAAAATCTCCAATAATCTCACTTATTGTGGTGCAAAATATATTTTGTCTTGGCAAAGTGGAGGCACAGGTGGCAACACAGGCCAACGCCAGCATTTGCTGCAGACCTGTGAGTCCACGGAGTATCTTATGATCAAGGGGGAAAATCTAAAAACACTGATCCACACCCTATGCTTTAGCCTGAAACTCACGCCACCTCCAAGGGTCCGTGATATTTTCCGGATAAAGCCGGAAGCCGTAATGAATTTAAGCAGACACTAAACCTTCAACTTTTAGGTATCGATTCGTCGGCAACTTTTAAGAGAGAACTACGCTATCTTCAAAGAGGCCATGCGCTTATTATTTTAATTTAATAGCTTCCGGATGGTGGTGGTGCGATGGTAGTGCCTGCAGGAAAAAAATTCCGTGGTCCCGTAGAAGAAGTAGAATAAGCGGGGGTGGCGTCGACTTCACAAGAATTCACTTTTATTCAGCTTCAGTGCTTGATTAAGACTAACTTAGATCTAACAAAGCAATGGTAGACAGGCGCCGTTTGTCGGTTGGAATCGGAGGGTCCGAGCAAACGGCCGAGGAGAGGGAGAGCGGGCGAGCGCAAGGGCGCTCACTCTCAAACTGCAGAAAACTAAGCGCCCTGTGGCGCGAACATCCTCCCCCCCCCCCCCCCCCCCCCCCCTCCTTGCGAAAGTTAAGGCAGGATCTGCTGCGTCAGGCCATCTGATACGCGCCGGAGAGGGTCCAGCCGAAAACGGTGCTCTGAGCCACCGGCAACCCATTTTTCAATTTTAGGAACCCTGGTGTGATGATCTTCGAAAAGATATCGGAACCCAAGGCAGGGGAGATGGTTGCCGGGCGGTAGAACTGCTCGTCTGCGAGGCGGATATCCTCGAATTTCGCCCTCGCGGCGTCGCTCAGAGCCCGCGTAGGAGTCCGGGTTTTCAGGCTTGGGTCGATCTTGAGGACGACCCCGAGTTGGAAGTTTCCTGTTCGAGCCCGGATAGTCGGCGTGCAGACCTCTTGGTCTCCCACCTTGGAGATTGGCAGCCGGAAAGCGGATGCGGCAGCGGTCGATGCTGCTAACCGCCAAGCATGGGTCGATCAATGCCCCGGTCTCGAAGGTCGTGGACCCCGCGTCTAGCAGGACGACCGCTGTCGGGAGGATGTGGATAGCCTTCTGCTTGATCCACGTGGCCACCGAAGGAGTCCGAGCGGAGACCTCCGGACGTGGGCGCTCGATGGGGCTCCGAGAAGACGACGGAGAGCGGGAGACGGACATGGCAGATGGGGGCGGAGGCGGTCTCGAAGCTCGGCGGCACGTAAGGGGTGGGTGAGTCGAAGAGGGCCAGCAAATCTGGGGGATCTTCAGACATCGGGGAGAGGGGTCTAGAATTGAGGCAAGCCTCGATCTTCGCGAGAAGAGTCGCAAGTTCCTCGAACGTATACTTGTGGGTAGCAGTGGCTTTATAAAAAAGGGTTTTGAAACTTTTTACCCCCGGTTCCCACAGACCCCCCATATGTGGAGCCCCTGGTGGTATAAACCGCCATAAGAGTCCCTGATGGCTATATGCATCAGTCACGGACTCCTTGATGGCATGTAGGAAGTCCCGGGAAAGCAGCGTCGCTGCCCCCACAAAGGTCTTGCCATTATCGGAATGGACCCGTTGAGGACAACCGCGCCGCACTACGAAGCGAGCAAAAGCCGCTAGAAATTTCTCGGTTGTCAGGTCGGAAGTGGGTTCCAAATGGATGGCCTTCGTGGAAAAACATACAAACACACAAACATATCCCTTTGTTATGAGACACGCTCTCCCAGTGTAATTTTTGATTTCGAAAGGGCCGGCATAATCTATCTGTCGGAAAACGCCCATCAGCTGTGTTTGGAATTGCTGCTTGTGAATCGTGCATATCTTACACGGATTCACCACAGCCTTCACCAGATTCTTGATTTTAAAAATCCAATACTTCGATCGGATCAGGCGTACCATTAATTGACTACCGCCGTGAAGAGTAATCTGGTGAGCAAATTGGATGAGGAGGCGAGACAGTCTGCAGTCGTAGGGGAGTATTATCGGATGGCGTTCGTCATACTGCAAACCTCTGGAGGCGGTGAGGCGACCACATGCTCTTAAAAGGCCGTGTTGGTCGATGAATGGAAATAGATTCGCGATCTGACTTGACACTAGAAGAGGCTTTTTTGTTGCTAGATGCTTTTGTTCTTGGCCGTATGATCTGCGCTGCGCAATGGATATTAGAGCTCTCTCTGCCTCTCGGATTTCATTTGAACTTGATCGAGCTCTTGCGGCAGCGTACATACGCCAGGACCCTCAGTGCTTTGTCTAGCTTGGAGAACCGTTCGAGATGTTCCTCCGGAGGGTCCTTACTGAAGTGCACCTTGATTGGACGCTGTTCGAGTTCGGTCATCGAGATCGCTTTGTGATGGCCATAGCTCGCGTGGTCCTTGCAGTCACTCTGCCACCAGAGTTGATTCTTTTAGGGGAAAGTCTCTCTTTAAACGATTCTCGTTTCTAAGAAACTGAGCCAACGCAATGGATCTCGAATATCCTAGATCGGATCCAGAGTTTTCGGGGTCGCGGAACGGGAGCGTCACCACGTACCTCCCGCTTGCGTCTCTCTTGGTGGTTTGGTTTCGCAATAGGAATCCGCTTCTTTTACCAGCTGGACTGGTAAATCCTCCACCTCCCAGAACTTGCTGAAAATCGTGTCTAGCGAATCGTTACCTATTGGGTGTACTTGAGTCGTAAAGGATGCGACTTTATTGGCTACACCATTTGAAATCGGCCCCATAAGCACCCAGCCAAAAATGGTTTCTTGGCCTAGGAGTGAGCCACAGATACTCCTTCGAGTGCCACGCAACATAACCGACGGTAATAGGTCGGCTCCGATCAGGATGTCGATCTGTGAGCTCTCAAAGAAGGTGGGGTCTGCCCATTGGAGAGAGGGCAGGTCTTTCAATGAATTCTGGGCAATTGGATGTGAGGGCAACTTGCCCGCCAATTCTGGAAGGACATAGGCTGGGGTGTCTAACTGTAGACCCGGCTTATTCGGTGAGCGGATTGAGAAGTGGCAGAGTCGGGTAGACTTTGCCGACATCGATTGGTTTAGCCCGGAGACTTGAGTCTGTACGTTGCGGAATGGGAGCTTGATCAGCTTGAAAAGGCGTTCGGAAATAAACGTCGCCTCGGATCCCGGGTCGATTAACGCTTGGGCTCGATAATTCGTGCCCAAATGGCACACATGGACGATCGCCGTCCCTAACAAAACGGCGGAAGTGCCAGAGGCGAAGTAAGTTTGCACCGTTAAAGTGCTCGCAGATGCATTTCGGCTAGAGGGTCTCGAGGGTTGCTGTGTAGGGGGCGAGACGGTTGAGGATCCCGCATTTTCTGAACTCGGGCTGCCGAAATGCGGCAGCGTATGGTGTCTCCCTTTGCAAGTGAAGCAGCTGCGCGTGCTGATGCAGTCACGTAGGTGGTGACCTCTCGTGAAGCAGTTAAGGCATAGCTGCTTATTCTTGATGTACCCGGAACGCGCGTCGATGGACATATTGAGAAAGCGCGGGCACAATCGGACCGGATGATTCTCCTTGGAGCATAAGTCGCAACCTCTTGGTTTGGTGCTAACTTTTGTTTCGAAGGACTGAAGCTTCTTCGGGACGGCTGGAGTATGCCTCATATCCTCGATGGCCTCAAGTGTACGGTATCTTTCGCTCAGGAAGGTGTTCATTTCCTCCCAAGCCGGAATGGGATTGTTCCCATAAGGAGAGGGGCACTTTTGGCAGTTTGCTTGCGCACAGGAAAACCAGCAGACAATACCAGTTGTCCGTGGATATCTGGTAATGTGCTAGCGCTGTCAAACACCCCTGAATCGTGGATTATAGCTCCTTAAGTGCATGACCAGATTGGGATATGGAGCTCAAGTTGAAGAGGAGTTTGAGCTGGCTGTTGATTAAAAGTCGTTTGTTATGGAAACGGTCTCGAAGCGCTTCCCACGCCGAAGCGAACCCGTCATTTGTTAGAGGGAATTTCGAAACGATGGCTTTCGCCTCACCGCTCGTCTTCGTGAGAAGATGAAACAGCTTCTCGACCGGTGTCAGCCTGGGGTTGTTGGCATATACTGCCGTGAACAGGTCCCGGAAGGTGGGCCATCGGAGGTAGTCCCCGTCGAAAACTTCCGTATCGCAAGGAGGTAACCGACAACCTGACGAAATAAACGGCTTGGATGGAACTTGCACGGCTTGAGGCGTCGCTCTGTCGATACTTTCGCCAATAAGTGCTGCACATGACTCGTATACGGAGTAATAGTAGTCATATTTTGACTGCAGCATGCTCAAGATCAAGATCTTGGCTTCAAAAAGGCTAATACGATCGCTGACTGCAATAAATTTTTGCAACGCCGCGGTTGCGGCAGTTGGCTGGTCTGAGGATGCCATTTTTTTGCTGGTAGCGAGTGTTACCCTTAGGAATTCGGTTCCGGAAGCAGGGGAATTCTCTGGCTTAACTGCAAGGGAAGACTCGCTAGAAGATTACGCCAACGGTTTAGAAATAAGGATTATTGGAGTTGTCTTTGAGCTTGTCGATGGAAGGTTCCTTCCTTTAGGAGTAGATACCGCTGTTGGACTTGCAGGCCTAGGTGCTGGCTTAGCGCGAGAGGCAAGCGGAGATCCCGGGATGGTTTTTTGTTCTTTCTTTGGGGCAGATGTCGCTTTCTTGTCTCCCTCTACGGGCATACTCAAGTTACATCCTTACGAGAAAAGCAAACGGAAGAAAGACAACGAGGCCTGGGCGCCGATACCGAAGGATGGAGTTTCAAACCCAACTTCGAAAAAGAATAGCTATAAAACTAGCTAGAAAGCCTGTTAAGTTGGCTATGCCTTGGATCTCCGGAAGCGCACGAGAAACCGAAAGAAAAAGAAAAATCCGCCAAAGAAATAGCTAAAAAATAGCCAATGAAATTAGCTATAATTCGGTTTAAAGAAAGCGCACGGGAAATACAACAAAAATTAAAAACCCGCCAAAAAATTGCTAAATAATATCAACTAAAGTTAGCTATAACTCGGATTTAATTAAGCGCACGGGATATCGAAAAAAATTTAAAACCCTCCAAAAATTAGCTAAAAAATAGCCAGAAATAGCCACTGAAGTTTTGGGGGACAACTGACACGACCACGAAATTAGCTTAATCTTTTAGCCTTAATTTTAGTTGATCTTTATTTTATTTCATTTTATTTAAAAAATAAATAAAAAAATAAACAAATAACAAAAAGCTTGAAAATAGCTAACGCGTGTGGCTGCAATTTTTTTCCAACAATTTAAAATTATTCGGCTAAAAAAAAATATTTTTGTCAAAAAAAAAAAATATATATATTTTGTTAACGTATTTAATATTATTTAAATTGTTGGTGAAGGGTATTTTCTCGTCGGCAGGGATATATAGATGCAGGTGGCTGTGCACGCTATTTGAGCAAAGAGAAGACGGAAAAATTTCAATGTATGTATGTATGTTAAATTGCGGAGTTTGCCGCTCAGCGCAGAATACCGCGAAGCTTGCCCAAATGTATGTATGTGTGGAGAGTGAAAAAATTATATATTTATTTATTTTTCTGGCTGTTTTAATTGATTTTATGTTTATTTATTAATAAGAAATTTTGCTCTTTTAAAGTGTGTCTTATGTAGGTTTTAGTTTGTGGGTTAATAGTTTCTTATTTTGGTGTATGGATGTATATAAGAAAAATATAATTGTATATAGTTAATATAATCTGTGTGGATGTATTTTATTTAATAATTAATATAATTTATGTGTGTCTTTTAATATGGTGTGTATGTATTTTTAGAATAATTAATATAAATTGTGTGTTTGTTTTATTTGTAGAATAATTAATAAATTGTGTGTGTTTTATTTTTTCATTCAGTGTCAGACTTGTGTATGTGAATTGAATATGAATTTAGGAATATACGCCCAGCCGCAGTGAATTTTCATTTTTTTTAAGTACAAAAGTACTTTGTACTTTTTTTTTCAAAAGTAAAAAATGAAAATTCACTTCGGCTGGGCGTATGTCTGTATATATATATTTCCCATTTCACTTTCAATTTAAATCGGAATCACTTTCGAAAAAAAATAACGCCGTTGGAAAAGGACCACGAACAAGTGCACTTTAAATTCTTGTACTTATCTTGAATTTTCCGCGAAGGGTGGCGCTGGCGGAATAATCCAAATGTCTTCCTTCGAAGTTGGGAGATCGTACATATCGAAAGCGGCGGCCGGTGAGAGGCCCTTTGGAGGCGGAAAAAGGGGGAGCGCGAGAACGGCCGATAAGCGGAAGACCGGGCGCAAGTCCTAGCATCACTACAGCGAGCGTGCTCGCTCCCACACTGCCGCTCGAAACTAAGCGCCCTTATGGCGCGAACAGTCCAGTTGTTTGCGCCTATTAGGTGCATTGGTTCAGCAACGTTGTACGACTTTATGGGCAATCGATGTAGGTGCTTGTATTTGATACTGAGTTTACTTGCATATATAGTATGCTTGATTGAGTGTAGGTTGATGTGCCACGGTTTTTTTTTTACTCCCCATCTCCGATTTTTGTACCTGGTGTTGATCTTTACTCCGTTCCCATATAGTGTTACTGGCAGAATTCGAAAGTATTGTTCTTCGAAGCCAGCTTCTTGATGGTGGGCACTGTCGAGTTCGGGCTTAGGTGCGTCTCTATGAAGGAGAGGGTGGTGCTTTGATTGACAGTTATCAACGCCGCAATCGCGGCATTTGCGACGGTGCATCTTTAGGCATCTTTAGACGTCGCTGACGGTACGATGTCGCTCCGGAACTGTCAAACTTTCTCGCATTGGGCGGCGTAATGCTCGGTGGAGTGGCACATGACGCATGAGGGAACGTCTGCTTTTTATGTTGTCATATGGAACCCAATAATTGGAGGAATTGGGTTCAGTGGTCAACTGTGGAGTGGAGAACTTTGCGTTGTGCCATCAAGAGGAATCGGAACACTGGAGGAAGAGTTGCTTGGATGCAACAAAGTGTGATGCCGACCGTAGCAAGTGGAACAGCTGTGGGCGCTTGTGCAATTACGGAGTGGATGACCGCTTGCAAAGCAATTTAAACACAACCTTCTTTTTTTGATATACGCGATACGATTTTCTATCGTCATCTGGAGGAAGCGTTGACATATATGCACTGGATGATTCTCTGCTGAACACAAAGCACATCTTCTGGACATGGGAACAATCCGCGTACTAAAGGATTTTAGTACTCGCGGTGCCACGATGGATTTTTCGTGTTTGGACGGACTGAGGCGTAACGTAGGAGGCTGAATAGAATCGATATTCTCTAGAGTTCTATGGCGCTCAGTAAGAAAGGAATCAAGTTTTAACCACGTAGGAATTTCGGTCTTATTTGTAATGGATTGCTCCCATAATGAGAGCGTCAGTTTTGGAAGCTTCGTGGAGCACAAATAGACCAGGAGACAATCCCAATTCTCAGTAGACAATCCGGATATATTTAGAGCTATAAGGCAGTTTTGAATAGTAGTTTGCAGCTCCTTAAGAGCTGCCGAAGATTCATGTATAACGGACTGCATGTTGAGTAACTTTTTCAGATGGCTGTTCACCAACGACCGCTTGTTTTTGAAACGCTCAGTTAAATTTCTCCAGGCTGAGCGGAAACCATCGTTGGTGAGTGGCGAATTGGAAACTATGGAATTAGCTTCACCACTTGTCTTGGCATTTAGAAAGAATAGCTTTTAAACAGGTGTCAACGCGGGATTGTCTATATACATTGCTGTGAAAAGATCTCGGAAAGTCTGCCAGAGAAAACTTCCGTATCGCACTGAGGAAGCCGACAGCCAGACGGAACGGAATTTTGGGGCGGAAGAGGTTGGACCGATGCTGTTTTAGCAGAGATCGTTTTGATCTGTTCCATTAGTTGGACGGAGCGCCTTTCATAAATAAAATATGAATACTCGTATTAGAGTAAACAAGGTGTCTGCCGCGCCCTCGAAACCAACTAAAATAAGCTCTGAACAAGCTTCGTACTCTTTCTCGACCTTATCCCATAGCGCTCGGACTTGGTCAAGATGAACCTTACACGTATACTGAGATTGACGTGGTTCTGCTGTATTGCAGAATTTGGACTCGAAGTGACTTAGGCGGTCACAGGTCAAAGTAAATTTATTTAAAATAGAGGAAGTCATTCTGAATATATATTACGTAAATTGACTTTATAAGTTTAAAATTATTTAAATTATATATCGAATTATTTGTGTCGATGTTGAAATTGGAATTTAGGAACCAACTGGAATCGTAATATAGACGCGCAGAATTTTAATTAGTTAATTTTTACTGCTTATTTTAGGAAGGTTCAACTTTAACGCTTTAATATCCACAGAGCAGGAAAACAGATACGGTCACACTAATGCAAATATAGATGCGCACTGAAAATTCTAACTTTATTAGTTAGCTGGAATTTGTTGGACCTTTATTAAAAAAAATTTAAAAATTATTTTATATGCCTGGACTTATTCAGTTGACCGCTGCTGTATTTTCTGCGGTACTGTTTTTATAGATAAGGCGTGCGTGTGACTCTGTGCATTAGCCGTATGCCAATGCCGCACTGCAGAATAGCGGAGATAACGGAGGAGGAAAAATTGCCAAAATCGGAGCGTCGACTTGCAGACGAATATTGTGTATGTAACTGCAATGTGTATATGTTTATTTGCTCAGGATAGAGCAAGGGAGAAAAAATAAATATATATACAAATTAAGTCGGCGGTTCTGTGCCGTAGGTTGTGGGAATATATTTATTTATATAAGCTGTGGACTGTTTTTGTAATATATTTTAGATTTATGTTTTGTGTTTGTTGTATGTTGTAAATATATGTATTAAGAAAAAACAAAAGAAAAAAAAACAAATTTGGAAGTAAATTCTTTATTGTGATTGTAGATCAGTGGAGTGGACTGTTTGTATGTATGAAAGGGTAAATAAATCAAGCGGAACACAGTGAACGAAAAGGAATTGGGATCTTTTCAAAATAGGAATATTCACTGTGGCTTTGGTATTTATTTATACACACTTGGATTTAGGAACTATGTTTATTTATGCAATTTTGTAGGCTTGGAGAAAATATGTAAATATATATTTTTAAGCCAAATGTACATAAATGTTGACAGCGATTGTAGAATTGTGGAGTGGACTGTATTGGATATGTGTATGTGGATAGGTGTAAATAAATGCTAGCGGTGGAACACAGTGAACAAAGAGGAATTCGGAACTGAAAATTTCACTGTGGCTTTTGCATTTATTTAAACACACACTTTTGATTTTGGAATCGGATATTATTATTATTCTGCCGTGGTGTCGTATCAATCGGACTTGGATTTTAGACAACAAATATACAGAGAAGTTTAACGAATCGCAAACCTAACGGTATGACCGGCAGCAATAATATAATTAGAACTTATCTTGTGCGGTGTTAAAGCCACCGGATCTGCTGGAGTGGAAATATCCGGCTCGAAGGACCAATGTTTGAAGGGGGGCGGCTTAAACCTGAGGTTCCACTCGATAATAAAAACACGTAGAACTTTTTCGGAGTTTTGCGCGACGTGCGTCTTTGGTGTTTATTGAAAGGAGTCGTAGTTGGTACTAATTACAAATGATCTTAAGCCAAGCTTGTGAGAGCTGATTTGAAGCTCTTTTGAAGTTCGGAGAGAGAAGGACAGAAATCGTAAGGGACATTTCGAGGCCTGCAGAGGGTTTACACTGCCTCTTGAAAACAAGCGCCTTTTTGGCGTGAACACTAGCCAAAATATGGGTAAGAACTTGCTGCAGAAATTGGCGGAAATTATAAGCGGATTATTCGACCAAAACAAATCGTAGAAAACGGAGCAAGAAACAAAAAAAAAACCAAAATACCCCGAAAAAAATAACCACAAATTTAGCCCGTGGAGTTGGCTATACTTATCTACCTGTTATTATTAGACCTTAGTTTCAGGAATACGATTAATAATTGTAGAAGCTTGTGGAAATAAATCAAATAACAAGCCAGCAAAAATAATAAATAAAGAAAAGAAAATAGTCCGAAGAAATTATTTAAGAAAATAATCAAGTCTGGTGAAATTAGCCGATTTTTTCTCTATATATTTTGATTGGCTGTATTTTCATTTAGGAACACCACGGAAATAGGAAAAAAAAACTTATGTGAAAATAGAGAAACAAAGCTACAAAAAAAGCTTAAAAGAGCTAGAAAACAGCTAACGCGGATGGCGGTAATTGTTTACCAATAATCAGAAAAATATTCGGCTAATTTAAATAATTTTAGCTAAATTTAATCAGGATTTTGCTTAAATCGTTGGCGGTTTATTTTTTCCCGTCGGCACTGTAGTGCCTTTCTTTGTCCGTTAGGAATGTATGGTGCAGGTGTTCGTGCACGCTGTATGAGCAAAGAGGAGAGGAGAAAAATTGCAATGTAAGTATGTATGTATGAGGACCTTTTGGCAGGCGCTCGGAAATGTATGTATGTTTGCGAAGCTGTGGAGTTTGCCGTTCAGCGCAGAATAGCGCGAGGCTAGCTCATATGTATGTATGTATGTAAATATGTTTAGTTTGGCACAGAATAGCGCGAAGCTTGCCCAAAAATATGTATGTGTGGATGCCAATAGGAGTGAAAAACCAAATATATATTTTATTGCAGCTTTATTAATATTTGCTTTGGATGTTTAACTTTTTGTTAATTTTTGTTTAAATATAATATTTGTGTTTTTAATATGTATTAATGTTTATTATTGTTGAGTGTATGGGTATAATTTTATTAGAAATAGGTTTCAAATTGGCCAGATGAATTTCACTTTTTATTTAATATATTTGCAGTAATTCGGAATATATTTGTATGTTTGTTGTGTGTGTTTGTACGTGTGTTATATATATATATATATAAGTGGATTAAATTATGCGTATCAATTTTGGTATGCTGGGTTGTATATGTATGTTTCAGAAAAATGTTTGTCGTTATTTTATTTATGGCAATTAATAAATTTTGTTGCATTTCTAGTCGGAATGGGCAGGACTATCGATATATCGATAGCGGTAGGATTCCTTACAGCGTGGCCGTGACACACTCACCGGCCACGGCACTTTTTATTTGTGATGTTTTCGGTGCCGTTTTCTTTGCGTACCTGTCAACTGTCGTTTTTTTTTGAGGTGCCTGGAGGGCAGCGAACATCCGCCAGAGCCAGAGCCAGAGCCAGTGCCAACAGGCCGCCGACCCGTCCGAACAGTGCTTTCACTGCCGGCGCAGCCGAGCTACCGCCGAAGTTACCGCCATCAACCAAAGCCATTTTGGCCATCCGGATCCGGTGAGTCCGTTCCGAGCCAGCGCCGTCCGGGACCGGCAGCAAATTTTTGGGCGTTCGTCCGCCTTTTGTGCGTGGCCGTGGAAGTGAGGCTTCTGCCCGCACTCCGTTTAAAATTTAATTTAAAATTAATTATTGTTATACAGTTCCTTTTGTGTTATATTTACTTGCTTGTCCGCCGTTCCTATGTGTCTTGTCCTCCGCGTTTCCTGAGTCGGGTCAGGGATTGGTGCAACACAGGTGCTGTGAATGAAAAGGAAGAATTAAAAAAAACTTGAAAACATAAAGTACATAAACTGACCCGCCCTTGTGGTTTCTTTTGGAGTTCCAGTAGGGACCCTAGGTAGGAAAAGGGGTCGTCTTTTTCTCTCTCAGCCGGATTTTGGCCAATTTTTGCCGTCGAAAGCGCCAAACCGCCGACTTCTTTGAGGTTCTAGTGGCAGCCTTGGCGCAAGCGCATCCCTGACTAGGGTCACGGCTTCGCCGGGCATAGGTCCCAGCGGAACATACAAGCACCTGCCATCGATAGCATAAGTGTCCTGCCATGTTAGTTGTAAGGATCTAGGTGTATATATATAGTACATATATATATATATTATATAAAGAGTTAAATTTGTAAATGAAAATGGAGTAGAAACTTTACATGGGGGAGATGGGCCGGTCGTTAGACAGCCTGGAATAGACTCCGGTCCGCCGCAGATGGGTGATGCCCCAAACAACCCGGAGGCATCACAGGATGGGTGGGAGTGTCGTGGCGGAAACACCAATGCCACTGTTTATAAATGAAACCGCCTAGTGTTACTGTTTAATATTTTTATTGCTTATTTTTGAACACTTGATATTAATATTGTCGACCGCGCTGCGTACGATTGCATTGGGAGCAAAAATGTAACTAAACTAAACTTGGGCCGCGAACACGTCTTTCGATTATGCTTGTCAAAGATGTAAACAAGTTACAGTTAGGAGTTAGAACTGCATGGAAAAGTACTGGGCTAAAGCTCGCATGCAGGTGCAGCGAAGCGATGATCGCGATGCTCGCGCCGCGGCCGCTGATAAGGCTGACGAGAAGCAGCAATCAAAACAAAAGGGTGAAAACCAATAAAGGGCGGCTCGTTCCCAAACATACCGGCCCCCCTAAACGGTCGTTCAGCATAAGGGCAGTACAGCGATCTTGGTAATTGGGCGTTTGTTTGATCCATGGGCCGTCTTCACTGTTACGACCCGGACCTTGTCATCTAATCCTGCGTGCACCTCGCTGATGCGTCCAAAATTCCACTTAGGCTCCTTGAGTACTATCAGCGTGTCGATCTTTAAATTCTCAGTTTCCAGGTGCCATTTCGTACGTTCGTGAAGCGATGTCAGGTATTCCATATGCCACCGTTTCCAAAATCCTTAGACCATGGCTTGCAGCTGATTCTATCTCTCCAGTCGATTGATTTGCATTTCCAGACGGCAGGGTTCAGGCAGGGCAGTATATGGCGCTCCAGTCAGGAAATGAGCAGGTGTCAGCGGGTCCAACGAATTATCCCCGTTTGTGCACAACGGGCGAGAATTGAGGATGGCTTCTATTTGGGTTAAAACAGTTGAAAGTTCCTCAAATGTTAGAGCCTTGGATCCAAGTATCCGTCGCACATTCCGCCAAAATGAGGGGCAGAAGGGGGTATAAAATGCCATGAAATCCCTTCGTTTGCGAAAAATCCCGATAATTCCTCATCTTTGGCTTGTTCGATGGCTAGGCGTCTCATGTCATCTAGAGTTTGCTTGCAGTGGGCTTCGCTCGGCGTGCAATGAATCGTTGAAAGGCTGCGATAAAAGCCTTTGTGGTCAGATCACTGACAACCTCGATGTGGACTGCCTTCGTTGTTAGACAGACGAAAATTGAGAACCATGCCTTTTCGATCCGCGGAGTTCGTCCCTTTGATTCCTTGATAGCGATCGGCCCAGCATAATCCAGTCCTGTATGTTGAAAGCAGCGGCTAGCTTGAACTCGAGGGATGGGTAGATCTCCCATGATCTGGTTACTGATGCTCTTGAGATTCCTGGCTCCTAAAATCCAGTACTGTTGACGAAGATTGGTGAACGTAGCATCGACTCCAGTGTGTAGGTTGGAAACGTGAAAATGTTGAACCAGGAGTCCAGCTAAGGGTGAATCCTTTGGCAGTAGGATTGGATGCTTGGCGTCGAGTTGATTGAAGATTGCTCGATTCTTTCACCGACTCGCATAAGTCCATGATCGTCTAGAAATGGGGCGAACCGAACTAAATGCGATTTAGCATTAAGCGGGCGTCGATTCTCTAGCTGCGCATATTCTCTGGCAAAGAATTTCTGTTGCACATGTCGAATGAGTCGGCATCGTGCGGCCTGCCTGAGATCGACGAGCTTGAATAAAGCGATAGCAATAGCTAGTTACTCTTATCAGACGCGTCCAGGTTGAGAATTTGGAGATTGTGGGCTTAATATTTCGCTCTTCGGTATTGAAGTCGAGATTTGGCGATAAGCGGAACCTGCTTGTTGAAGGTGGCCACTCAGAAGTCGGTGTGACCAGCCAGGACGGACCTTTCCACCACAGCCGATGATCCAGAAGCTTCGACGGTTGAAGTCCTCGAGAAGCGCAGTCGGCAGGGTTGTCCTCCGTGCGAACAAGATTTCAGCATCTGCGGGGAAAGTCGTTCAGGATCTCAGCCGTTCGGTTGCAGACGTATGTGTTCCAATGCCGTGGGGGGGCTGAAAGCCAATGTAGCACAATTTCTGAATCTGTCCAGCAGCTCGTGCTGAAAATAGAAATCGTTAGTGATGATGTTACAATCTTTAGCAATCGAGAGCGAAGTAACGCAGCATTCAGTTCCAAACGTGGGATCGAGATTGGCTTGATCGGGGCTACCCGAGTTTTGGCAGCAACAAGGGTTTTTTGGAAACTACATCCAACTGCAACTCGAGCGTAAACTACCGCACCATATGCGTGCGTAGATGCGTCGGCGAATCCGTGTAGTTGAACGTCTCGGAATGGTGACGCAATATACCGTGGCACTTGACATTGCGTAAGTGTTGGCAAATCCTCCACCAGGGCCTTCTAGCCCAAGCGTAACGTTTCCGTTGCATCCCATCATCCCATTGCAGATCACTTGTCCAGCTTTCTTGAAAGATTAGCTTGAGAAGAACAGTGACCGGCGCTACCAGTCCAAGCGGGTCATAGATTCTTGATTGCTGCGACAAGAGTTTCCTTTTCGTCGGAGAAATAGTCAAATTGAATTCTTTGAGATTGAGATATAAGACATCTTGTGCGGGATTCCCTTGGATGCCAAGAATTTTGATTGGTGAATCCGCAGCGGATTTGTTGAGAAGCTGGATAGGCTCGAAACATCTATCTTCTTCTGGCAATGATTTTAAAAGACTCCAACAGTTTGAGCTCCATTTCCCTAGTTTAAATTGCGCCTTATCCAAAAGTCCAATAAGCTCGGCTTTAAGAGTCATAAGTTCTTCGATTGAGTTGCACCCCGTTGGAATGTCATCCACATAGGCATCGTGGAGGAGTGCGTGAGCTGCTGCTGGGAACTCTTGACGGTGATCGTCGCTTAAGAACTCGAACAGCCAGAAATGGGGACGGTGCCAATCCATAAGTAACCGTCAACAGCCGAAAATGAAGCAGTGCTTCACTCTCGTTCTTGCGCCAAACAATGCGCTGATAATTGGTGTGTGGCTTGAAGACTTGAACTCCTCGGAACATCTTCTCGATGTTCGCGCATATTACATATTGATACTGCCGGAACCGCAAACAAACGTCGAGAAGATCTCGTTGGATTGGTGGACCAATTTGAAGTCGATAGTTGAGGGACACTACAGAGCTGTCTTTTCCCGATCCATCGAAAACTACGCGACATGTCGTAGTCAAACTGTCCAGTTTGATGACAGCGTGGTGCTGCAAATAGAAGCAAGTTTCTAGGGTCTCGTCAATTTGAGTCGATGTCAGCTGTTCCATATGACCACGTCGCAAGTAGTCGTCCAGAAAAGCTTCGTACTGCTGCTTCAATTCCGGAGATCGACGAAATTTGCGTTCCAGTGAGAGAAAGCGATTGATGGCCTGCGGCAGAGTTGAATCAATAGGCGGTGCCTCATCCTTGAAGGGGTACTCGACGACGTAGACCCCGTTCTTCAAGCGCGTGTGGGTAGCAGCAAAATGACGCTCTGTGGGATCGTTAGCGTCCAAAAGAGCCTCGCTCGGCTGCAGGCTTGAACGAACGAACCATTGTATCTAGGTCAGCGTGATGAGTAACGGCTAAAGTCGAGTGATCATCGCATGCATTGTAAGAGCCTGCAATAATCCAACCAAAAATAGTATTTAGAGTGATAGGAAAGTCGTTACCAAAGCATTTTCGTTCTCCAGTATATAGAGACCAGAGTTGATCTGATCCAACGATGACATCGATGGATCCTGGCGTGCAGAATGTTGGATCTGCCAAAGGAAGTTTGCAGATTTGCTTCCACGTAGAAGATGAGGTGTCAATAGCCTGGACCGGAACGAAGGATGTCAGCGAGTTGAGAATTAACGAGACCAATTCGATGGTTTGGCTCGAATGACGAGAGCGCAGCTTGATAAGTGCGCGTCCTCGGGTAACGCCCGCGCTGTTGGCTGCGAGACCGAGAACAGAAATCCGTGCGTGCGTTCGACGCACGCCTATTCGCTGGACAAATGATTCCGACGCCAAAGTTATCGTGGATCCAGTGTCCAAGAGCAGCCTGCAGGTTGCAATGTTTCTCCAGGCATCGACGACGTCTGCAAGGATGGTTGGCAACAGAGTCTGCGAACCTGCAGCTGTGGTATTCTCCAGGGTATGATGCGTAAAGTTGGTTTCCGTGGGAGGCACACGATTGTACACGCCGCCTGTGAGGTTGATGGACGATCGCGGCTGTCCGTAGTGGTTATCTCCAAGTAGTTACCAGATTAAGTTGGCTGTGCCGAACCGTGGACCAGGGTGTGATGCTTGCGGCGACAGATCCAACAAGTATGTCTTGATGTACAGTTGCCCACCATATGATTGGGGCTGAGGCAATAGAAACAAAGCTTTCTTGTCTTGAGAAACTCCCGGCGAGATGCGAGGTCAAGAGCGATGAATTCAGGACTCTTAAACAGTTGATGACCTTGCTGGCAAGATGTACACTTGGCTTCTTCTCTTTTAGAATGCGTATCGGCGTGATGTGTGGTAGCTGCGCGTCGAGCTTGGGTCGGTCGAGCTAATTGAAAAGCCTCCAAAGTGTCGCAGCGAGAGGTGAGAAATTTGATAAATTGGTTGATGGTTACACCTTTTTCCTCTGAGTCTGCGCACTCCGCCCTAGCTTGGCGGGAATCGGTATCCAATTTGGACAATAATATGAATATTAGCCAGGGATCCCGCTCTTCGCAGTTAAGGGCTCGCAAACCACGAATAACTTCATCTGCTCCATCGGCCAGCTTACGCACAGTGCTGATATTAGATGCGGTAGCACTCGGAAGCGTCATTAAGCTGTTTAAAAATGATCGGATAATTAGCGATTGTTTATTGTATCGCTGATCTAGCCGATCCCATGCTTCACGATAGTTTTCATTTGTCACCGGAATATGTTTAACTAATGTGAGCGCGTCAGTGGACAGGTACGATTTTAAATAATGAAATCGTTGGCAATCCGTCAGGCTTGGATTTAAGGCAATTGAGTCCGTAATCCTCATAATTCCCAGAAAAGGTTGGGAGCTTGATTTGCTCGAACTGGAAGTCCACATGGCTTCTCTGGGGCGCAACTGCTGCTTGAACAGTGGCCGAACTACTGTTAGACGTATGATCACGCCGTAACTCCTCCAGAGTGTTGCTTAGAATGGCGTGTGTAGCGTAGTGTTTTTCCTCGTAGGTATCAAAATCGTCGTCCGGATTTTCCCAATCCGACTCCGATTGGAAGGCGTACAGCTCTTCCGAAAGTCGCACAAACCGCAAATAATTGTCCTGAATTTGCGACAGGCGCACCACTATTGTGTCCACTGATTCTACTTCATCAACAAATTTTAAGGCATTATTATGCGCACGAGTGATTTGGCCTTTGCATCACACTCCGCATGGCGATCGAGAAAAATAACGATATTGGAATCTATAGATCACCGTTGACAAGAAACCTCAATAATTAAATCAAATGGCCAAAATAAACAGTTCCGGCGAATCCGCCTCGAAGGACCAATTTTAGAATGTTTATAAATGAAACCGCCTAGTGTTACTGTTTAATATTTTTATTGCTTATTTTTGAACACTCGATATTAATATTGTCGACCGCGCTGCGTACGATTGCATTGGGAGCTAAAATGTGACTAAACTAAACTTGAACACGTCTTTCGATTATGCTTGTCAAAGATGTAAACAAGTTACAGTTAGGAGTTAGAACTGCATGGAAAAGTACTGGGCTAAAGCTCGCATGCAGGTGCAGCGAAGCGATGATCGCGATGCTCGCGCCGCGGCCGCTGATAAGGCTGACGAGAAGCAGCAATCAAAACAAAAGGGTGAAAACCAATAAAGGGCGGCTCGTTCCCAAACAGCCACCAATTTGTCCCAGTTCGCGTCCAGCAAAAGTTGTTTGTTTATGTTATTATGTAGTGAGTTCCTAGTAATGTGAGTTTTGTGTAGTTCCGAGACGTCCGATATATTGGTAATTTTGATTGTGCGGACTGCGGGCATTGGGTCGAACCCGCTCTGGGCATCCATGAGCTAGCCCGGCGTTGCCCAGAAGAAGCAGTTCCGTTACAATATGGCGCCCAAACCAAAAACAAATATCGGGATGACGACGTCTTGTCGGGCCACGTCCTGGACCATCCAGCCCCTGCGATCGGTGAGTTGCGAGGTCAGGTTATGGCCTGCAACTGCACCGAGGACATGGAGACTGGTGGTCAAGGCGTAGGCAGTTTATTTGTTGTATATTTGTTTTCATTTTTTTCCTTCTAAGTCAGGACGGGAGGCTTAGTTCGCTAGTAGGCGGACAAATTGCTGTTGGGCACAGGTCGCAGTGCTCTTGCTGCGGCGAGGAGGTGGCATCCGGGCGTGCAAACGACGGATTTGCTTCCCTCGGGCCACAGATCCGTGCAAGGTGCACGAAAAGAACACTGTGATAACAAACTGTAATATAGGGGATACATTTTATTTATTTATTTATTAACGTAATTTCTTTTGTTTGGTTGTTTAAATGTATTTATGTTCAGATCCTTGGGTTTTCCTGGTGGTTGTGGCTTTTGGGATCATCTTGGAGGTGGGTTCGTGACCCGCAAGATTCACTGCGCGCTGCACGAAAATCACATCTTGGAAAACCTCAAGCCACAGATATCAAGGAAAAACCTATGAGATAGTGCGGAAGGCCGATGTGCTTAACTGGCGACTTTCAGCACAGCTGAAAGTTAGTCCAGTTGACGAACGGCCGGAGTAGGCACGACTTGGAGAAATTGAAGACGCAAGAAGTCTGGCACGGAGTCCACCGGCGGTTGATCGGCTCCATCTTCCCTAAAAATATTAGAAAAAGAGGGAAAATTAGGCAAAGCATAATTATAGGAAATTATTTATTTATTTATTTGCAGCATTATTTATTTACTTATCAATATTTATTTATTTATTGCTTATATATTGCTTATTTATTTATTTATTCGTTTATTTATTTATTTATTCGTTTGTTTATTTATTTATTGCATATTTTTTAATTTATCGCATGTGTATTTATTTAATGTTTGCATATATATATATTTTTTTTTAATTTCTTCACATATTTGTTTAGTTATCGTGGCTTATTTATTTCGTGATTAGGTGTTTATTTAGTAATAATAAATTCGTTAATAAATTTGTTAGTTGTTTAGGAATTACGAAAGAAATAATAATGGCAGAGAAAGGACATGAGTACGAGCTTAGGTCAAAGGTTCCTTCAGCCCTGGAAGACGAGTTATGGTCCACGGATGCGGAAGGGGCTATTGGGCACGTGCCCCCGCGGGCTTCGACGGGGTTGATGAGGACACCCCCGTCAAGACGGCCAGAACAGCAGCCGGAGGAGCGGAACCATCGGAGATCGCGGGATTTCGAGGCGGTCGGAGCCGCAGCAGACCAACTGTTGCAGCAGCCCAGGTGGGTCAACGGAGACCGAGGAGATGCGTAGGGACGATGGCGGAGGCCGGAACTGGCGTGTGGAGGACCGCAGAGCTGGCGAGTTCCGAGGCGAACTGGGACGATGGAAGCAGTCCCCACTAGGGTGGAGCGCTGGAACATATCGGTCAGTGGAGAGGATGAGCGCAACCACGTTGAAGGCTTCCTGTTCCGGCTGGAGTACCTCCAGAGTCAAACTCGCTGCCCGTGGTCCGAAGTTCTGCGTAACTTCCATACGTTGCTGTCGGGGTGGGCTCTGGAGTGATACTGGATGCACGTACAGCAGCACCGGCTAGACCACTGAAATCAGCTACGCTGAGCTCTGCTGGACAGCAGCCCGGGGAGAGCGTGGACGATTACCTGCACGACATGCAGACCCTTGCTTCTCGCCTAAAAAAGCCAATGCCAGAGCGGCATTTGGTAAAGGCTATGAAGAAGGGTTTGAGAGAGGGTATCGCGCGCTGCAATAGAGCTACTCACGGTGGATGAAATGAGGCTGGAGAGCATTGAGGTGGAGCGTAGCTTCGGACGCAGGAGTCGGGCCCTTAATTTCATGGTTTCCGAGACTGCGAGAAGGAGCTGACGAAAGTCTTCTGTTTCCGGTGTGCAAAGGCCGACACCGTCGCGCCAAAATGTCCAAACTGCGTGGGAAACGGGCGGCTGGGCGATGCGAGAGCGGGAGGAACTCGTCCAGTGAGGAATCCCTTGAGGAACTAAGAGAGCCGGAAGTTAAATCAGTAGTTCGTAAGGATTATAATAAAAATACGTTAAGATACTAACCCTATGAAGAGCGCATGCGACGATATTTGGAGATAAGGAGCCGGATTTTCAAACAACATCAGACGTTTGGCCTGGCTCCGGGCGTAGTTGGAGAAGTCCCGACTCAAGGCGTGAAGAAGAGATCCACGCCAGGGAGATGGAGCACTACGCTGACCAGGAGGATGACGACGAAGAGAAGATGGACCCCGAATCCTGGATGTTATCCGAAGCCGAGTCCCGGGAGCTGGAGGAGATCAAGCGGAAGTTCTTCACCTTCGAGAAGGATGGCTTGGGAACCACCAGCCTGGAGAAACACACCATCGAGCTGGTTGAAGGCGCGAAGGCTCTTAAGGATCTTCCGTATCCGATGTCTCCGGCGAAGCAAAAGGTGGTCGAGGACGAAGTCGACAAGATGCTGGCCCTGGAAGTCATCGAGGAGAGCAAGAGCCCTTGGATCAATCGGACGACGGTGGTTTCAAGGCCTGGAATGGATCGGTTTTGTTTAGCCGCTCGCAATATGCCGACTGATAACAAGCGCGCCAATTCTATTGTTTTTGTTAAGTTTGTTTTGATTAAAAACTTGACGCGCTTTAAGCATTCATTTGTACGCGCGTAAAAGGTTGTCACTCTATAAGATGTTGTTTTTGGCAATGCAAGCAATAGGCCGCCTGATAACATGCGCGCCAATTCTATTGTTTTTGTTAAGTTTGTTTTGGCTAAAAGCTTGGCGCGCTTTATGCATTTATTTGCACGCGCGATAGAAAATGTCAAGCATTTTTTACTTCGTTTTTGATTGGGCTTCTGTGCGGTTAAATTTACAGTGCAAAATTAAAAATGTGAAATAAATTAATTTAGAATATAGCGTGTTTTTTTCAAAACGCCTGTGTTGCAGTTCCGAGTGTCCGTTGTGGTGTCGAAATCAAATCAAGTTTAAAATTGATTAATTTGTCCAGATATTATTCTTTATTATAGGAGGAGCTATAGGAATTCATCAGGCTCCTTTCCAATTAAGTTGTTTGCATTTCCACCAGATGCTACTAGACTCAAGAAATGGGTTGAATTATGCCATTTGGATGACAATTTTAATAGACGAACAGCGCGAATTTGTAGTACACATTTTGAAATTAAATATATTGGGCTAAATAGGCTTAAAAGCAATGCCGTGCCCACTTTAAATTTAACTGACAACTTCCTTTTGCGTCCGGTAGTACTGTTCCTTATGAACAATTTGAATTCACTGATGATGGGGCAGCAGATCCAATTGGCATTTATGTGAACCCAACTAGTTTAACTAATATTTTTAATAGTTTAGATGCCCTTCTAATTTACAAACTCCTAGTTTAGAGCAGTTACATGTTAGCCCTTCTAATTTAGTAACTCCTAGTGCACCGCAATTCTTATTGTTAGAAGAGGGAAGAAAATGAGATGTTTTATAGAAAAAAAAATTAGGAGAAGTACAAAGAAAAAGTAGAGAATTTAAAAAAAAAACTAATATTTTAATGACAAATGCGATAAAGCGCAAGAGTTAGAGATATGGCAAGAAAAAGTGCATAAATATATTTAATATTATAAATAAAATGCCTCATGTTTCTGAAGAGGCAAAAACTATATGTAAAATGCTACTCAAAAAATCTAATTCTTACAACAGCG
>VNJR01008717.1:0-24131 GCA_008042585.1 Drosophila punjabiensis | reverse complement strand
CCGGGTGAAGCGAGATTTGCATCGGGAGGAGCCGTCAACGGTTCACCAATCAGAAAATGACCAGGAGTCAGAGCTGATGTGTCAGTTGGATCAGACGACATTGGTGTCAGGGGTCGAGAGTTGAGGATGGCTTCGACTTCCACGATTACGGTGGTTAGCTCCTCAAATGTTAACGAGCTGTGGCTGTGACTGATACCAGCAACCGCTTCGTTAATTTTACCGAAGCTTCCCAAAGGCCGAAAAAAAATGTGGTCGGGGCGGTATGAATTTGAAACCCAATTGCCTTTTAATGCAGTGGTTTATGATCTGCGCTTGAGCTCTGTCGGTGAAGATAGTTTCTTCTAAGGCTTTCAATTGATTGTTGGCACCGACAAAATTTGTTGAATTGTCGCAATGAATGTTCTGAAATTTTCCACGTCGACCCAAGAATCGTCGAAGATCAGCTAAAAATGCATCTGTTGTTAAGTCACTGACTAACTCTAGATGTACTGCTTTCGTTGCAAAACAGCAAAAAACTGCAATGTATGCCTTATCGGGCTTTTTTCTACGAATCTCGTGGTGAATCCAAATTGGTCCACAGTAGTCAACACCAGAGTTGAAGAACGGCCGAGACTGTGTTACTCGGTCGGCTGGTAGGTTGCCCATGATCTGTTGCATTAATTTCGGGTGTGCTCGTTTACATCTGACACAGCTGTGAATAATGCTCCGTGCCATTGTTTAATCATTCAGAATCCAATATTGTTGTCTGGCAATGGCTCTCAGTGTTTGAGCTCCGCAACGCATGTTCTCTTCATGCATCTCTCGCAACAGATTCTTCACGACTTGTTTAGACTTTCGTTCCAGATCGCTGGGGGTGATCGTTGGTACTTTACATTATTTGTCACGAGAACCATGTAGGAATAGCGGTCCATATAGCCAGAGATTGTGTTCCGCTAATTTACTGGCGGCAATTCCTCTTGATAGTACATCTGCTGGATTGTTAGCCGATGACGCGACGCCATTGAGATTGGTCTGAAACAGCTTGAATTTTTTCGATTCGATTTGCCACGAACGTATAATACGATGACGCTGATGCGTTTATCCAGGACAGAACCACAGTTGAATCTGACCATAGATATCCAGGAAAACTTTCATTAGGTATTCGTAAGTCTTTCCGCACCCTGTGGGTTAGGTCTGCTCCCAAGACTGCGTCGCATAATTCTAGGCGCGGTAATGTTTCTTTTGCTGTTGGTGCTACTCTTGACTTTGAGCACAACAGCCGGACAGATACTTGATTGTTCCTATACGTGGCGCGGATATATATTACCGCTCCGTATGCCCGCTCTGATGCAACTCCTTTCAAAGATGTGCCTTGGAATTTGCAAATCGTTCAATGCTTGCAGATCAGCACGATAGCTTTTCCACTCATTTTAAAGCAGTTGAGGAAGCTCATCGTGCTATTAGCTCATTAGCTTCACTTTTTTGGGATCGCCCACATAATTGGTCTTTATGCGGTATCAAAAGCAAACCCAACGTTTTAAATCTGTAGTGTTTCGTCTAATTTGACGTGGTTGACATTGTCCTTCTTTGGAATTTGAGTCAGAATCGCGTAATTGTTGGAGCACCACTTACGGAGCTTAAATCCGGATGGCAGCAGTATTTTGTTTAGTTTTAAATCGATAATATTTGACTTCGTCTGATGGTTTCTTTCGCCTGACGATTAATTGATGAAATTAATTCTCAGGGTTTATCCATACCTGGCGATACATTTTATCTATATCGGCTGTAAATACGTACTTGTGAGTGCGAAAGCGTAGCAAAATTGCAAACAGCTCGTTCTGTACGGTGGGTCCAGCATACAATATATCGTTCAATGATTTATTGCTTGTGGTTTTATAGGAAGAATCAAAAACTACCCGCTTTGTAGTGCTGCTTTCGGGTTTCAGCACACAGTGGTGTGGGATGAAATAATGATCCCAAGGTATGTTTTTTGGATGCACTTCTTTCATGTGTCCAAGTCCTTCATATTCCTCTATAAACTCTACGTACCCTTTCCAGACTTCAGGTGACGTTCTGCGCTCTAGTGCCAGGAACCTGTTGATTGCAATTTCCTGCGATTCCCCCAGGGCTAATGATTGTTCGGAGAACGGGAGTTTCACAATGAACCTTCCATCTTCTGCGACTTGGAGATTTCCTACGAAGTGTTTTTCGCAATGCGCTTATATTGGTGATTGAGGTTTCTTGTCGGTTTCTAGGTTCTCCAGTGTCCAAAATCGTTCAAACAGTGTGTCGATTTGTTCATCTGTAGTAGCCGCTGCACAAATTGCTGTTCGAGTGTGTTCTGCAGCTACTTTTCCGGCGATAATCCAACCAGATTTTGTATTTTGAAGGATTGGGCCACCTGGTTTTGGCAGAAGTAGTGAATAGTAGTGCTCATTATCCGCATGAGCATGTCAATCTTTCCAGGCTTGTCGAAGTTTGCGTCTGCTATATCAATATTTTGAGGGAGTCGTAGGTCTGTCGTATCTAGCTGATGAGCTGGTTGATCAGCTATAATGTGTGGTAACACAAAGGCTTCGACTTGTTGAGCAAAATTGTTGTGCATTGATTTCATGAGCACATTAACTCTGGCTCGGCTAGTCTTTGGATTTCCTCCAATACCTTCGATACGTAATGAAGTACCGTGAAGCTTTAGTGACAGCATTGACGCCATTCGTTAAGAGATCAAGTTTATTTGAGGTCCTGAATACAGCAAAGCTCTGAAGGTAGCTACCTGACCATTGCTTGCTTTCACTGATACTTTGGCTGTGGCCAGCAGATTGTTACTCTTGTTACTTGCTGCACCTACAGACAGAGATTTTGGCTCGGTTGCTGCACCTGATGTAGTTTCAAGATGCAGCATTGTATGGTGTTTTTTATCGCATTTAAAACTTATACGGCTTCGGCATTCCTTTGCCTTGTGGTCGATGCTAAAACAGTTGACGCACAGTCTTTGTTTTTGTACCTAATTTAGTCGGTCGGGTATGGTTTTATTGCGGAAGTCATCACATTTATAAAGCCAATGATTCCGTTTGCAAAATGGACAGCTTGGTAAATTTCCAGCGCTGGCAGAAGTACACGTTGGCCATTTCTGTTCCTTTCTTAATGTTTGAACTCTTTTTCCTGTTTCCAGAACTTGAATTCGCTGGTCAAGGAAACTGAGAATCGTGTCGAGACCTTGTAATTGTCTTGATCCATCTAACGACTGTCCATACAAGGCTCTGTAAGCAAAATCCAATTTTTGCTTAATAATAGTAATCAATATTGTGTCCCAGCTGGAGACATCGATGCCTAGTCCCTTTGATGATGCTAGAGACTCGATAGTAGTGATATTCAACTTTTTTAATGACTTTGGATCGTCACTGTTTGTGTGGTGTTGCAGGAGACGGTTAAGAATTGTGTCGGCTACATGTCGGGGATTGTTGTACGCGTCAACTAATATACCACATGCGCTTCCGTATTTTTCTTCCTTGAGATCGATATGTCTTATCAACCTTTCTGCCTCTGGTTGGTGGTTTTGAGATACCACATTTTCCGTACTGTCGGCATGTTAGTGTCATGGACCATGACAAAAAATTGTGTCAATTTGAGTAGATCATCATCAAATTTTGGTATGCTAACTCTGGGCAAGTGCACATCTTCATTGCTTGATGCGTTTGATCTTGCTCCTACAACTGATTGAATGTCTTCATGACTTCATGTCATATCCCGCCTTGACCGGGTCCTCGTATTCTTCATGAACCGAGAAGTGGATTTCTTGGGATTGTGACCATAGTGATTTTATCAATCGCTGGTTAAAAATGTTTGTGTGTATGTGAGGAGGCTTAGATGCCTGGCAAATAGTATACAAACTAATTTCCTTTGAGTTGTCGCAACTAGCACTCGAACTAGGTGGACTGAGGTTGAGGTTGGTAGAGTAAAATGCCTTTAAATTGAAGACGATTACTGACTGTATTGGTAAAAATATAACGGTATTTATAGCTAAAAGTGGTTAACAAATATGCTTATGTTTACAGAATTTAGTGTGAAAGAGTAATAATAATAGGAATAATAAGAATAATAGGAATATAAGAATAATAATAATAGTAATATAGGTTGCTGTGTTGCTTATCGAATATGCGGAAATGAGACCATTGCCCCATTCCATTTCATCGTCGTCAGTAGAATATACATATGCGCTTGACCTGGCTTTATATGATATTGCTGCGACTGACGAATTACAAATTATGTATTATTGTTATTGTCGTAATTATTGTCGCGACTTAACAGATGCTCTGCCGCTACTACTCTGAACTTGTCTCGACTGTTTCGCTGCTTGTCCACCTCCTGATATTTAGCTCGATCGGCTATTGTGCTTCGTGGTCCAGCCCTGGCCAATACGATTTTTTATTTCGTCTGCTTGTCTGTTTCAAAAATGCTGCTTGTCTATATTCTACAGCCTTCTCTGCTTCGCTCCGCAACTATACCGCTGCCGAAAACTGTATCATATCCAATGCCTTGTCTGTATGCTATGCTTTCGGTTTTTCTCCAGCCCTGTTCGCTGCTTCTTTGATTTCTCCAGCCTGCTCTGCTGCTTCGCTGCTTTCTCCTGTCTGCTCTGCTGCTGCTCCGAGATACAACTAGATAGGAGTCACCTGGTCGTCTACGTCTGCCTCCAATTCCGTGTTCCAATCGTGGGTAACACGTTCTTGCCCGCACGCTCCGCTAACGCCACAGGCTGCTCCGCTGCTCTTTAGTTTCTGCTCTTTACCAACCTCAATCCCTTCGTCACCGCCACACGTTTTTTCCTGTCAACACTCGCTGCTTCCGTCTAACTCGCTTATCTGTCTTTGTCTTTCGCCTTCTGATAAAATCGTAGGCCTTGTGACGAAATTGATCGCGTCTCTTGCTGACTTTTTCGCTCTCAGACCAATATGACTTGTCTTTCCTAAAAACTCTTCACCAGTGTTTTATTTTTGGATTGTTCTTATTCTTTGCTTATTATATTTCTCTTGTGTGAAATAGGCAAATATCACAGGTCGAGCCCCCAAAAATGCAGTGTCCTCTTTTCCATAAAGTAGTACACCGACTTTAAATTAAGATATTGTTTATTTCATTCAAATTATACTTGTAACTTAGTTAAATAAAGATTGTGTTGTGCTAAAACGTGTGCGATCGAAACGAGATTCTGGCTGGGGCTCCCGCGAAAAGTTGCCTGTCGTTTTCTTCTTCAATGGATTACTCCCTTATTTAGTACTTTTTACGAAGGGAGTCAGAAACTAATCGGTGTAACCGCTTTTGGTAACTCAAGCTACTTCACCAATCCTACCGGATCCCATATTTATATATACTTACCTAATTTTACAAAAATCTGACAACTATATATATATATAGCTGTCATAGGAACAATCGGTTAGAACCATAAAAAACTTTCTTATTTTTTAAGATATAATACATTAACTCAGAGATTGTAAGATTGGTGTAGTTATATATATGCTTATCAAATTTTATTCCAATCGGACTATTACGCCATTTAGCTATCGTAGGAACAGTCGGTTAGGAATATACATTTAGGCGCACCTAACTTTGACGATTTCAGATTCTAAATAATCTGATAAAGATAAAAAATAATAATTCAAATTGGGCATAGGGTGAGAAATCAATTAAAACTTTGGGTAAACCAAATAAAAGACACACAAAAAAGGCACAAAAAAAAACAAATTTAACAAAAAACTTTTTTCACATAGTTCTCAAATCTAGTTTGATTTTATATATATGTGGGATTGGTTTCCTTTTAAATAAGAAGTCCCACTAGTTTTAAAGTTTTATTATAGTATTTAATGATATTTTATAGTAGATAGTTTAGTTTAGAATAAAGTGAATCGTTTACACGTATTTTGGAATAGTTTGTAATAGTTTTAATCGCGTATTTATTATTTATTATCTTCGTGTTATCTTTGTTTTGTCGTCGTAAGTTCGCACGTTGTTCTCGTTGTGAACTCCTCGATTTTCACCTCACGCGTTCCCTTCTTCTGGCATGTGGTGGGCTAGGTAGAACGGAGATGCCATTCCCACAACTCGTCCATAGTTCTAAACATTCGTCCCGAATGCATTGATGTCGTCGTCTTCAAAGCTTAGATAAGCCCACGGCTTCATATACTCGGCACATCATCTTGGTCCATTGTCAGATACAGTATCTTTGTAAACGTCATACGTATCTTTCGGCATCACCTTGGTAACTCGGTACGGACCCAAAATCTTTGGATTTTACTTAAGTCCGCCGCCAAGTTGAGTACGTTTTATGGCAACAAGATCACCAACTTTGTATTTCACTGCAGGTCTGCGTCTCAGGTTGTACGTATGCTTATTTTCATCTTGCATGACAAGAATCTGTTGCTTGGCTGTCTTACATAGGTCGTCTCATTGATCCTGAAACATTTGGATCAACTCCTGATTTACGAGTTCTTTTATCTGTACGTCGGTTTTAGTTCGCATTTTTACTCCTACTAGTAGTTAAAATGGGGTTGTGTGTGTACTCCTACAGTACGTTGAGTTAATCGTTTGCCGAACACTGCTTACAAACTTGTACCTCTCGCTGGGATCTTTGATCGATAGCTTGGACAGAACAGATACAATTGTAGCATTACGGCGTTCGACTTGTCCGTTTGCTCTAGGAAGGCCAGTCTTACAGCATGAAGCTCGATGTTTTCGTTGGCACAATACAATAAACTCGTCGGATGTGAAGGCGGTGCCACGGTCAGAGATGATTTGGGCAGGATTTCCAAAAATTGCGTTTTGAGCCTCCAGTCTAACGATGACGTCCTTTGTAGATGTAGTTTTCGTTGGATACAGCCAGCAGAATTTGGTAAATCCATCAATAACAGCAAGAAACGTTTGAAGTGGCTCTGCTTCTGTTGGCAAAGGATGTTATTCTCCTCCCTTTTTCCCAAGCTTGCGGTTAGAAACGATGCACGGAATGCAGTATCTGATCTGTCATTGTATTTTTTCTTCAATTTTTGGAATAAAATACTCTTTGGCGATGATTTCTTTTGTTTTCTTTACGAAAAAATGTCCCTTTTCATGTGCTTGCCGAATAATTTCGCGTTGAAAGGCTGGTGGCACAGCTATCAGTTCATCATCGTCCACTAGCTTGTAAAGGAGACCAGAATTCATAAAGAAATTGTTGTGACTCGGTTTCTCATCCAGTATATCAATAATAGCTTTCAATTCTTCGTCCTGCGACTGAATGTATTTTAATTGGCTGTGTAAGGTTTCGTCGGAAATCATCATTACTGGGTATCTGCTCAAAGTGTCAGCGTGGCGTATACGTGTTCCAGATCTGTGCTTAACATCGAAGTTAAACTCTTGCAATGCGAGAATCCAGCGAGCGACTCTGGTGCACACTTCTCTCTTTTCCATTGTCTTAGTAAATGCATTACAATTGCTAACTAACTTGAAAAGCATACCTAGGAGATAAACTCTGAATTGTCGAAGAGAATTTCATCACAGCCATGGTTCTTTCGTCAGAGATAGTAATCTTTTGGTTCTCAATCACGTGTCCCAAAAACTCGATTTTTTTCTTCAGAAAACAGCATTTCTTAAGATTGATCACCAACCCAAATTTTTCGCATCGTCGAATAACAATTTTTAGATTCGATACGGCTTGTTCTTTATTTGCAGCAGGAATTATAATATCGTCGACATATATCGCCGAAAGATGGCGTTAACGTGCCTTTCAAATACGCCTGGAGCGTTTTAGGAACTGTTACTGGCCATTGTGGGTTGCGATGTAACGGGCATCTATAAATAATTACAAGGCCTGGTGATATGGGTGGATCTAGAGCGCACGCAAAAATGTTCCTCGGCTACGGCTCGTCAGCTAATGGTGTGGATCCTTGCTCTAATCCACCAATGCCTCTTCGATTATTATAGCAACTCAGATTGCGTGCTATGACAAACCTAAAACATATACTCTAACCGGGGAGAAACACACATTTCTACACTTGGGCTATTGTTGGGCTTAAAGCCCTATGCACCTGCGATCGAGTCTACCGCCTTTCCACCTCAGCTGTTAATGAGGCGCCATCAGCCCACCCTTCCATCGGCCGTTCCACCTCCATTTCCCTTCTTTGAGAACGGCCCCTTCGCGGTTTCGGTTTTACGGGGGTTTCATGTCCGCCGAGGACAAACACTCAATTTACCACATTATAAACATATTTATTTATTGGCTAACAAAATAAGATTCTCGAAACGAAATAATATCTCCCAAAGTACAGATTAAAATCCACATCGAATTTAACAGAATGGTATAAACATAATAAATAGGTAAAGTGCAATAAATATAATAAATAGGATAAATATAATAAATATAAGGAATATATAAATATAAGGAATATAATGATTAGTATAAATAGCCTAAATAAAATGCGGCATGCTTCATCAACTTATTTAATTTCTATAAAAAATATTTCTTTACTTTAAATTTAAACAATGCATTTTTTTTTCTGAAGTCGTGGCCTTTGGAACTTTTTATGTTTTATATTCTTTTTCTTTTCATTTATTGATTATAAAGACTCGAACCTTAGTAAACGACATGCAAAAGCTTTGAATACGATATTCACTGGCTGAGTGAGTTCTGCGCTCGTTTTCAAAATCTACTTTATGTTTCACTCAATTACCTTTTTTTTTCTCCTTTTTTTTTCTTTTTTTTCTTTACTCTACCATTCTTTAGTGCTTAGCGCAAACTCAATTTTGGCAATTTTAACTCACATTCTTTTTCTTTTTTTTCTATTCTCTTTTTTTTTATGTTTTTTTTTGTCCAGCAAGACAACTCACACCAAACACACAATTAAAACCAAAGGTAGCCGCTTAAAATAAATTAACTATGTTTTGTTTGAACGCTCACCAATGTTTAAACAGCATCCGACGAAGAAAGCGCTTTTTTCGGGGATACCTGTAAATTGCTGCAGAAGAAAAATTACATATTTATTGTTCTTGGAGACACGGGGCTTTCCACTTTCTTTAATTAATTTTCCTTAGCATTTACTTTCACTCTTTTTTTTTTGGGATGGGGTAAGTTGCCGCTTAAGATCTTTTTCTCTTTTTTGTTTTATATGGTCATTTCATAAATAGTTCAAATTGTAGTTTTCAAAATTTCGCACCGCACTCAAACCATTGCAAAATACACAATACAGAGAAACCATCAAAGAAAATTTGTTAGAAACTATAAAACAATAAATTACCACGGCCAGAAACTCGACATTTTTTTTTTCTTTTTAAACTATTTCCTCTCCTCCTTTTTCTTTTCCTCTCTCCTTGTTCTTTCCCTCTCTCCTTTAACTTTTCTATCAGTTTGTGAGGTTAAAAAAATTACACTTTTTGGTGCTGCTGGAACTTTCTCCCTGATTCCTTGTTTTTTTCCACTCCCGTGTTCTCCTTATTTTTTTAGATTTTTCACTACTATATTTTTTGGAATAACGCGATCAGATAGCAGGGACACGACGAACCAAAAACCACGCCCGCAGTGGATGCCCTTTTTTTCGAGTTTGGGCGCTCCCTCGTCGTTCTTCGACGATCGTCCGTTGCGTAGGCACTGACTACTCTTTCCGCCGCCGTACTGCTCCAATGAGAACTTGTTGTTTGTTCGGCTGCTGGTCGGTCTCCAATATCGTAATTTGAGCTCGCTTTTGGCTGCTGCCAGGCCCCTACAAAAATGACACAAAATTCTGCTGATCGGAGCCCCCTTTCTTTTCTTTTTTCAACTCACCTAATCACTAGGATTCGGCCAACAAAAAATGCAAAATTATTCTCTTTGCCTTTTTCCTTCGAAACCCCTCCAGAGTTGAGCAGAGTTTCATAAGCTGGGCCCAAGTCTTTCCACAAGCAACTAATGCTACTTCTGATTGGCACGACTTTCTCTGATGAAGGTGTAAATGGAAAAGAACGCCGATGCCGCTTGCTCATGGCGCCAAACCCTTTAACAGCAAAGCTACATCCCGCTCTCACCAAAACGCATCTGACAATTCGCCCTGTTGACCTATGCGGCTTTCTCTTACCCAGCGAATCGAATTTGTCAACCGACCCACAGATGGCGCTTGCTCTATCTTTTCTACGTTGGTCTACCAGCGCTACAGCGAAGGATGTAAATTTGCGACTATCCTCTTGAACGCTCACGTGGAATAATCCGTTTTTAAGGTCTAGCGTGATAAATATTTTTGCATCTTGAAGACGGTCTAATTGGTCTTCGATCAAGGGCAGGGGAAATAGATCTCGTACTATTACCTTATTTATCCTCCTGTAGTCGATACATAGGCGTGACGAATTATCGCTTTTTTTTACAAGAACGACCGGACTGCTGTACTCGGATTCGGAATGTTCAACGATACCGTCTTTAAACCAATGTTCGACTTGATCATTAAAGATGCATCTCTCGGAAAATGCGAATCTACGCGGTCGCGAGTGCACAGGGATGTCGTCCTTTAAAACGATACGCAATGTAACATTGGTTGACTTTGTGTTCACAGGCTTATAGTTTTTAATTAGTTCATTCACTTCGCGTTTTGCTTGGAAACTCGCACTCTCGTCAATGTCAATGCTCACACTTCCTTCGTTTTCTACGTTGATTTTCATTAGCGCACTTATTTCCACATTGGAGTCGTGATTGCTTGGATTTGTTATTTTTATTCCGTGGCGATTTATTTGAATTTCCGCATTGTTACAAAATTCTGCAAAAAATCAGATGAAACCACCAGAAAATTTTCTTGAAACACTTGACCGTCAACTTCGAACTTTTCTTTAAATGAACCGAATGCCTTTACTCGGTTTTGATTTCCGAAACCACCAAGAACAATGTTTACAGCATTCAGCTTTGGCTTATTCAAACTTATGTACTAGACTTCTGCATGAATATATTCATTTCTCCCTTGACAGTACTGTACAGTAGTGTAGTGTTCCCCAAAATACTGCACTCATTCAATGCTGTACAGTATACTCAGTAGGCCAAAAAATGTAGTACAACATTTTTATTGTTCTCATATAGAATGAGAACAGTATATGCTTATACCCTTGTTTTTTGAGTACTACTTTTGCCCATATTTAAAACACTGTACAGTAAGCCATGCAGCTTGTACAGGTGAGTTCAGTATTCTAATACTCGTACATAGAAATGGATGTCAAGGAAAACGATTCAGGCGCAATGAACGCACAGGAAAATGTAAGTTTATTTTTTACAATAAAATTATGTATTGAAATTAAATTAGTCGAATTCAGACATCTTCGTTGGATAAATCCAATGCGACGTTTAAAGAGTACTCTTCTGTTATAAAATCAAAGTTACAAGCTGGTGAGCTTAAGCCTACGATCTCAAGTGGGCGCAGCAAAGTGTGGGAGACCTTTTCTCGTCTTGTTGATGAAAATGGCATAGTTAATACTAAAATAGTGGTGTGCAACAATTGTAAAAAAGTGTATAAATTCGACAAAAGTACATCGAATTTGGTGAAACACAAATGCTACATAATGGCTAATAACCGAAAGCGCGTTCTTCCTGTGGTTGATGTTGACGTCCAAACTAAAAAGAAATGCATCAAAATAGTAACGGAGTGGACAATCAAGAATGGTCGCTCATTCAACATTATTGCGGACTCTGGATTAAAGAGCTTAGCCCAGTTTTTTACCGAGTCAGAAAAGGAACAAACCATTAAAGACCTTGAAGAAATGATAACAAAAATTAATAATAATAACCAAAATAATGATACACAAACATTAATGACACCCACAAAAGAAATATATTACATTTTTGCTGACTATTCCCAACCCATTCAAAACACTAATAGCTTAACAACTACACAAGACGAAATTAATACATATAAAAATGTAAATATTATGTATAAAGAGAAATTTGATGTTCTGCAGTGGTGGTCACTAAATAAAGACCGTTTTCCCCTGCTTTTTCAAATTGGCTGCAAGATTTTTGCAGCTCCGGCGACTAGTGCAGCTTCCGAAAGGGTTTTTTCGGTTGCGAAGAATTTAATATGTGAAAAACGAACTAAAATTGCCACCACTGAAGACACAGTAAACAAAATCATGTTCCTAAACTCAAATATTGTAAACTTAAATACAGAATCTTTATAGATATAAAATATTTTGTTTTATTTCTATATACGACATAAAAGGCATGAAGTTTGACTCACTGTACAGTAAGTAAGCTTCACTCCAAAACATTGTACAGTGCTTAGACTGTACACTAGTTTTGGTGTACTCATAAAAAGCTGTACAACTATAGAGTGAGTGAAAACACTAAGTGTCAATACAGGCAAATAGTATTCTATTCACTCAAACACAAAAATACTGTACAATAAAAAAGTGTACCCACTTCTAGAATAAGTAATTCATTTTCCGATATGGGTACATCCATGCAGAAGTCTATTATGTACGTTGTCTCACTTATGATGTTGTACTTGCTGCCGGTGTCGACAAGGGCCGTATACATCTTTTGCATTATAGAAATCTACTTGGACATCGACAATCTTTCCTCGGACATTTTTCGCGTATTGCTCGAATTTGCTGCCGGTTCGATTCTATTAACAGTGCAGTCTTTCGAAATATTGCCATAATTGTTGCAATTAAAACACTTTCGACCGTTGCTTCGATTAGAACACTGAGCGGCTGTATGTCCCAAAGCCCCACAGTTAAAGCAATCCACTTTCTTCGGAACGGCCACCACTGTCTTTAGCACTTGAATATTTCAGCTTTTCCTCCTGATATTTCGATTTTCCTGATTTCTCGCGAATTTTCTCGTAACACTTCAGTTTGTTTTTAAACTCTTTCATGTCCTTGGCATTGTACAATATTGATTTATTGACACTTAAATCATTTATGCCATCGATCACGTACTGCATAAGTGCACTATTGTCTACACTGCCACGCGAAGCAATCTCTTTCATTTTGGGAAGATATTCTTGAACGCTCTCACTGATCTTTATTTTCCGCTCGGACAACATTTTATGAATTTGAGCGCCGTTCACTTCCGATTTAAACTCGTTGATCAGGGCATTTTTCAACATTTGCCAGCTTCGTATACCACGCTCACTCATAATAAACATTTTAGCAAGTCCTTTCAGAGACCGTTTCGCGAAGATAAATTTTTGTAGGTCATCCCAATACATGATCGAAGCCATGTCCTCAAAATCATGCACCCACACCTCCACTGCCAGCGTGTCGTCACCGCTAAATGGTCTAATTGAGTCCTCAACATTCCGAAAGTTCACGGAAAATCGCGGCGAACCCATGCTAAAACTGTGCACTGAGCTCACATCGTTATTGTCGGCCGCGACTGTGGAAACCTTGACATTGACATTGTCATTCTTCTTCTTTTTTTGCAGCTGTGTGTTGCTTCGTACGGAGCGAAATTCCTCCTCTTCGCCGCTGGAACTCATTGCCTTGCTCTTAGCTCTCTCTCTCTCATTTGCTCTACTTCTCAGGCGGTTCGGTATACCACTCTCTTCGAGTTCGTTTTCGTCCTCATCCTCGTCCTCATCCTCGTCCTCATCCTCGTCGTCTTCTTCTTCTCCTTCACCGATATCCGTTAGCAAATTTCAATACCGCAAATTCCGAAAAATTTGAAGCATAAGGACGTCTTTGTTATGTTGCAGTCCCAATATGTTCCAAATTACAGCAAGATCGTTGTTGGACAAGTTTCCAGCCACATAATTCAACTTTTAAAATCTTTATATTAATTTTTTCGTCGTTTTGAATTAGTTTTTCGTCGTTTTTTAACTTCACTTTATCACGTAGGTTGAGCCCCCATATTTGTGGGATTGGTTTCCTATTAAATAAGAAGTCCCACTAGTTTTTAGGTTTTATTATAGTATTTAATGATATTTTATAGTAGATAGTTTAGTAGTTTGTAATAGGTTTAATCGCGAATTAGTTATTTATTAACCGTCGTTTTATCTTTATTTTGTCGTCGTAAGTTCGCACGTCTCTTCGTCGTCGTCTCTCGTTGTGAACTCCTCGATCACCTCACCCGTTCCCTTCTTCTGGCATGTGGTGGGTTAGGTAGAACGGAGATGCCAGACCCATTCCCACAATAATAATAACACGGAATAAACATTTAAATTGCTTAAAAGCTACATAGTGTCGTATTTATATTAAAATTTCATCAAAAATAAGGACTTCGTTAAAATGGGGATCCTCGATATACCCAATTGGGCTTAACACGTTTCGCTGTCCCTGATTGTACAAAGATTCCTATGTGAGTTTAAAACAAACATATCATATCATATCACAACATACGAAAAGAAAACAAAACGCAAAGAAAGGAAGCATTTCAGAAGTACCCTTATGCAAAAAGCTCTACAAAGGTTAATATTCTTAAATAACCAAAATTATAATATTTAAAGGCTTAAAAATTCTTAAATTTAAAACAAATTTAAAGAGATAAAAAAAATATTCAGTGGTCTTAAATATTTTTCATCTTTAATCCAAACTGACCAGATGTGTAAAAATGACTATAAATCCATATTTTATGATTGAGAAAATTAAGAAGATTATTGGTTTTACCAAAATTATTTAAATTGTTCTTACCTTTAGTGAATTTTTAACTCGGTTAATTAAATCCATCTTAAAGAGACTTATCCACTGTCCCACTTGATTGAGAACCGCTGCCTTAAACCCCGTCATATTCAACCGCAAGAATACAAAGAAATCTTCATACGTGTCCCAAGTACGTATTTGATCTTGTAACTCTATAAATCTATCAAGCTGTTCTTTGTAAACCGAAAGTGGAGGGTTATCCATACCCAAAGGCTTGACCAACGAGCTACCTTCTTGGTCCGCCTCAGCATCGCGTTCGTCTAGAGTTAAGTTGCGACCGAATTTTTTTACTTCCGCCAAATATATGCTTTTATCCCAGATCCACAAGCTGGAATATTCCATGTAGCCTTTGCCATGCACTCGAATAGCCTGCAGGGCGAGCTTTATTTTGTTCATTATTTCCAGACGTTGTTTATCCAACTCTGCTTTATCCTGCAGTTCGTCTGTATAGAAAAATATTATACCCTCTTGTTTATCAAAACGTAATTTTATAAGCTTACCCATAAAATTTACAAGAGGTTGCCCTGTTACTTCGGATGGATCTTGGGCTACACGATTTAGCAGACTCATCATGTTATTCATATCGTCAAGCAAAGTTTCAATAAAGAATGAGAATCCCGCTCTAGAGGAGGTATCAAGGTTTAAAAAATAGACCACGTTAGGCTCTTGAAGCTCCATAAATATTTCAAATATAGGTGTATTATTCTCATATCGATTATCTACTTCCATTCTTAAATATGTACTGCTTGTTATAACTGCATCCACTAAGTTTTCGGCAATGTTTTCATCAACATACTTCTCATATTCGCGAAACAAGTTACGTTCTTCTACGCTTACCCCATTAAGAAGTTCATAACGGTGAAAAGGTGTAATTATTTCCTCCTCGCTCTCTGATTGTTCCTCCTCATATTCCTCTAAATCGTCTTCATCGTCACCCGTATCCCTCTTCTTTTTAAATTTTACACTTGTCATCGCGGAAAGGCTATTGATAGGAGGCCAAATACCATCGCCTTCCTCATCCTCCTCGCCGTGCTCTCCGGGAGGTAGACTATACCTTCGCGGAATATCGAAAAATAGTTTTAAATTAATGTACATGAGAAGGTCGATAAGCCTCTGTGTGCTTGACGCCATTACTGTTCGCATGCTAAGTATGGGCTCCCTTGGTTCTGTGTGAAGTAAAAGCCGTGGATTAAGATCCTTGCGTTGAAATAGTGGAACTTTTCCCCAGGATTTGATACTCTCCTTAATAGCTTCAAGGTTTTCTTGAGCAGCAACTAAGCGGTCGTGCAAGTACTTTACCATTTTGAATATCATCACTATAAAGCGTTGGCCTTAAATAAAAATTATTAAGCTTTAAAGTAAACATATTAAAGAAAAATCTTACTGAACAAGCTCCATTTAATTGATTCCATTAGTGGATTCATTTGCTCCTCTATCATTGCCATTTCTGCGGCAATCAAGTGCTTTTCAGTTGGGTGTGCACGAGCGTTTGTGTCATTATACCACTCAGCAATGCGCATTAGCTTTATACGAGCTTGCTGTCAAATATCAATTTTTATTCGTTAAATTAACATTATTTATTAATAAAGTCTGTGGGAATTTCGTTAACCGTCTCAAAACTTAATGGCGGTTTCATTTATTTCGTGCCTCACATGCTAAAACGTTTTCTTTTTACGTTATTTTCTAAAAAAAAAGAAGCAAATTTTTAACGATAAGGTATGTATACCTTATTATTTTTTAAATGGATCATTGAAAATTTATTCTATTGGGTACAATACAACAAATATAAATATACTAAATATAAAAAACGTTGAATAATTTTGGTAAGGCCAGTTTTGCTTAATTTGGGTATGAAGACACTTAATATTTAAATCACAAAAATTCTTGATTCGATCTCAGTATTCTTATAAATCCCAGTCCCAATTTTTCTTAATAATGTACCAAATATTTTTCAATATTTTAGTTAAAAAAATGCTTGATAAACCCCCATTGTTTTTTAATATAATAGCATAAAAATTCTTAATTTACTCCCGCTTAATCTTAAATTTTGTTATCCCAAATAATATAAAACTTAGTATTTTTATTCACACATTTTTGGTTTTATAATATTTTTATTTAGGTCACTTAGAGATTTACTAATATCTTTAAAAATCTTAAGTTTATATTCACAGAATTCACATATTTACAAAATATGTATTCCTTCACGTATAAACGTTTCTGCAATTTTTAATGGAAATAAATTCAGTGAGGGTGTATTAGAAATGTTCTTATCTTTTATAAGCATTTCGGCAACAATAAATCAAATTTACTGCTCCAATTTTATTACAGCCTTTAACGAAATTACTTCTAAAGTTTACCAAACAAGACTGTACATGATTTTATATAATGTAAATGAGAGTTAATAGCAACGTTATAATTTAATTTATTTTAAGTTTCCATAAGTGTTAAATTATTATATATGTAAGATGAGATTTACTCAACTTAATTTTTATTTGTTATTATTATAAAGAATAGATTTCGCTTTCTTAGGCTTTATGATTGACGGCTTTTATTTTCTTCACTCTCACGGCTTCTATCTCTGCTGAAAACCACTGCCCGACTCCTCGATATGCTACTGTACTTTTTCTGTCGCTCTCCTCTTCTGCTCCTTTGCTGCTCTTCCCTGCTTCTTGCTTGTGGTTCTGCTGTCACTTTGTCGCCTGCTGATCTCTGCTATATTCAGCTGTATTCTCCTCTGCTGTATTCTGCTACTTTTTCAGCTGTATTCTGCTGCTTTTAGCTCTGCCTTTCTCGTACTCTGTCTTATATTCGGCCATTCCTGACTATTCATCTGTCCCAGATGACCAAGCATCTTCATTGTCCTCGACGTAACGCCACAACAGATGGTTGAAGTGTTTGATGGGCCTTCGAAATTTGCTGCTTTCCGAACTTCATATCTTCCACTCCTTTTGACGATTGACACTTCATCTGGTCCCATATATTCTCCAGCCAACTTTTTTTTCTGCAAAAACTGTGTCCGGAGTATCGCAACTAAGTCGCCAACCTTTTATTCGACTTCTGGTTTCCGCTTTAAGTCAAAGTGCTTTTTGTACGATTCCTGTGCTGTTGAATATATATATATGTATATGGGTGATTCTCTGAAAAGAACAGCCGCGGTAAAAATATAAAAAGTTCTTGAAAAATGAGAATATTCTCCAGACTCGAGTCAAGTCGGCTTTTAATAAAAACAAAACAAAGACGCCACTTTTGCCAAAAACAACAAAAATAACTTGCAAAATGCAAGCAGCAGCTGTGGTTACGATCGATTCATTGGCACTACCCAAATCATCAGACCACTTGCTGACTTTCACCAATTTTCTTGGTGCCTTACCCTACATCTCGACTATAACTCGTTGGGAAACATAAGGGTCGATGCAAGGGCAAAGGAGACCCCGAAAGTCGCCAATAGTTATTTCTGTTGTGATTTCGAGTCTGGAGAATGTTCCCATTTTTCATTACCTGATATAGCTCGCTGGTAACAAAAAACTTATTTGGAATAAAAAGTTCTCTTAAATGATTTTTGTCAATATAGTAATATAAGGTCAAGTTTGAAAGCCTTTAGCGTTTTCTAAAATCGATTTTTAGATATTTCGCATGCATTTTCCCGTAAATACGATTTTTCTTCATTTGATTAAAAACATCATAAACAAGAAAGGAAGCTAACTTCGGCACGCCGAAGTTGGTATACCCTTGCAGATTCCAATTGTATGAATTATAATCTATCCCAATATAATATAATATGAATTACTTTCATATTCATACAATTCTTACAGTTTTACAGTTTTACATTTTTTTAAATTTTTTACATTTTTAAAATGTAATTTTTCTCCACGTTTACCGATCGTTTGTATGAAAGCTATACGATATAGTCGTCCGATTCTTATGAAATTTACAACAAAATTCAGAAAAAATATAAAATACTAGTATCTAAAAGTAGAAGAAATTGTGTTGAAAACTGACAAAGCTATAATTTTTTTTCTAAAACTTTGCCGACCGTTTCTATGGCAGCTATATGATATAGTAGTCCGATTTTTATAAAATTAAATCCAAAAATCAGAAACAATATAAAAAGCTCATAACCGAGAGTTAATTAAGATATGTTGAAAAACAGTGAAGTTTTAATTTTTTTTCAACAAATTTACGGATCGTTTGTATGGCAGCTATATGATATAGTTGACCGATTCGACTCGTTCCCAAAAATATACGAGTGAGAGTATATAGAAGACTATCTGCAAAGTTTCATTCAGATAGCTCTAAAACTGAGAGACTAGTTTGCGTATAATCGGACAGACGGACAGACGGACGGACAGACGGACATGGCTAGATCGACTCGGCTGTTGATGCTGATCAAGAATATATATACTTTATAGGGTCTGAGATGACTCCTTCACTGCGTTGCAAACTTCTTACTGAAATTATAATACCCTGCAAGGGTATAAAAAGAGCGTATTTAGTTTTGATAAATAAACCTTTAATACGGGCATAGCCCTTTAACTTTGGTTTCCTGACATCTTTAGTAGAATTGAAATAGTCGAAATAAAACGGATATATAGCCATGTATACCCACACATACCCTCTCTTATTAGAATAAGATCATTATGTTTCTGCCTATACATGGCGCTAAGCTTTTAGTTTTAGCTTTCAACTACAAGCTTAGCTTTTCTAAATAGATAAGCAGACCTGTAACATATGGGCAAATCCCACGTGTCGCACGCTACATTCGCACGATTTAAGCTAATGAAAATCAATTTTTGGGGGGTTTGTTTAAAGATTTACCATAAACTTTTGTTATTTGTTTAGAGTGAATTGAGAGTACTTTCGGAGGGTATAAGGTTCAATTTCACTGGAGTCACTGTTTTGAAAATAATTGATAAAATTGTGACGTGTCGCACGCTACACAAAGTGGAAGTTAGTTTCAAAATTTTAATTTCAAACGCAATTTTTAGCGAATTGTGCAAAATGAACCCTATGAAAGATAATATCCTCAAGAAAGTTAATAATATTAGAAGACAAAAACCGACCGTTTGGTCTTAATAATGTTTACGGATTTTTAGAAAAGCCGTTAACCCATTGTGTCGCACGCTACGTGTCGCACGCTACACTTTGTTCCATCATACTTTGCGTGTTGTTTTTTAATAATTAAGTAAATTAGAAGATCATATATCCGTTTTATTTTGACTATTTGCATTCTTCTAGTGATATTAGAAAACAAAAGTCAAAGCATAAAGCATCGATTTAGAAGATTTCTTAAAAAGAAAACAGGTCTATTTTTATGATGTTTTTCATTAAAATAATGAAAAATCGCGTTTTCGCGAATATGCTTTCGAATATATCGAAATTTGTTTTAGAATATGGTAAAGCCTTTCGAACTGAATCAATTGGGCCATTTCCCAATGTTACAATATTGAAAAAAAACATTTTAGAGAAGTTTAAGTTTTTTGGCCGCGGTGGACCTTTCTGGGGATTTGCCCATATGTAACGTGCAACGTTCATAAGGCACTGTTCGACAAGATCTGACTTCGCGGGGCACGCTATAGGATCCGGCTCTAGCTCGTCGGCTTTGGGGGTGGAATCTTGCTAGGTCTGATCTGGCATTGGCTTATTATTTATTAAGCAAGATATTGAGCGTGCTGCGACGGCATACGAAAAGATATCGGTAATCGGATAGAGAAACGTAAATTCATTCCAAGAGATATAGAGTCTAGATAGGAAAAGAGGAGGGAACTTCGGTGGTGAGATGTAGGTGTTGTTACGTCATCGGAGACCCGCCCAACCTATGATCACCATCTTCGAGCCTTACTCGGGTGATCCCTTTAAATACCCCTCACGACTGCACGATCATCTGCCGAGTTCAAGAAAAGGATTACTCCATGATTTCGATAGTATGCGTTTTAATACCATAAATTAAACCTAACAACATGGTAACTCCTCCCTACACGCGATACATTCGAATACCTTCTGTGCAAGAAGAGAGAATTTCAGGTAAAGCCTACACCTTCCAAATAAGGAATTATAATATAAAGTAACAAGTAGATGGTAAATTAATTAACTGGGAACAATGCAGGTTAAGTTATAATCACTATTAAGTTATAGCATTGTATTTAAATCTATGTATATAATTTCATGGTAAGTTCTTAGTCTAAGATTTTAATTAATATTTTAAAATTTTTTTTTTATTTTTTTTTTATTTTTTTTTTGTTTTAATAGTTTCAATAGATTTTGTAAAATTTTCTTTCAATGTACGGCACGAATTTTACTTTAGCGAGATTTAGTTAAATTTTATATCCATTCATTTTGTTGTCTTTTAACTAGGATTATTCGGTTTGGTCTAATTCGATTTTAATTAAATATTAATGAATTCATCCTGTTTTATTTAATTCTTAAGTGTTTAGTTGGCGACTATGGGCGTTGCGAGCCGACTTTTATTTAATTAAAATGATCGGCATATATAATGCCCAATAATAATACTTGGGGTTATTGTAACTCACAGTGACATAGTTTTCCAGCGACGAAAGATCGATCTCCCGAGCGATGACTGTAAAGGAATGCGACTTAAGATCGCCATGGGTTAATTAAATAACTAGTGTTCGCAACTAAAAGTCAGCTAAACATGTTTTCAAAATATCCAACTTAAAACCGCAATAATTTGTGGCTGCATAATTGTCTATAATATTTCCGCTAAACCGCTAAATCATTTCTTTATAATATTTCGAAAACTTAACTTAATTTAAATTACAAAATTTTCTGTTAGCTTGTATTTCATCTTATTCCATTTCATTTCTAAATTATTTTCTCTTCTAGATAATACTAATATAATTTTTTAATTTTTTTGTAATTACTCCAAAAAAATTTCTCTCAGCGTAGCGAACGTAAACAAGCGTGGCAGCATAGCGCTCGCCGAAGTTTGATGATCTCGTGTCCGTCTAGAAATTAAGGCGCGGCTTACACTCAATAAACATTCATCTCTAACATCGAGGAATCACTGTATGGGGCCGAAAAGCCAACCTTTTCCAATCGGAGGTGCTCACTGAATTCACTCTGACCCCTATGACCAAATGTGCTCGGACACGAATTTAAAGTCTTACATCTACCTATTTGCCACTTTAACTGCCCTGGCCGGGTGCACTGGGAACACTGGGGAACTACATCTGCAATATTTATTCACTTATTCTTCTGCCTAGGAGGTTGCTACAGTTTGAGGTTAAATTCCCACGGTGCTCCGCTAGGCGAAGAGTTGCCGCCGGACGCCGGGTGCTGCTAGACGGACGACGCTTAGCTCTGCTTAAATAGCCGCCGAGCTTAGCTGCGCCTTCCTAGTCGATGTTGCTGCTTCGGAGTCTGCTTCCCTTCGCTGCCTGCGAGGGGGTGCTCCGCCGAACACAAAGGGTGCTCCGCCGGACGGAAAGGGTGCTCCGCCGGACGGACAAAATTTGGGCAACCGCTGCGCGGTTGGGTCGGCTGCAGCAGCTGGCTTGATAGTTCCTCTGCTGCTGGTTGTTGAAGAGGTGCTCCGCCGTCTTGACCGCCGTGTCCGAAGAGGTGCTCCTCTGGACACTTCCTATAAAAAAAAAAGATTAAAAATATTAATTAAAATCTTAGCCTAAGAACTTACCATGAAATTATATACATAGATTTAAATACAATGCTATAACTTAATAGTGATTATAACTTAACCTGCATTGTTCCCATTTAATTAATTTAACATCTACTTGTTATTTTATATTATAATTCCTTATTTGGAATAGTGTAGGCTTTACATGAAATTCTCTCTTCTTGCACAGAAGGTATTGGAATGTATTATTGTTATCGCGTGTAGGGAGGAGTTACCATGTTGTTAGGTTTAATTTATGGTATTAAAACGCATACTATCGAAATCATGGAGTAATCCTTTTCTTGAACTCGGCAGATGATCGTGCAGTCGTGAGGGGTATTTAAAGGGATCACCCGAGTAAGGCTCGAAGATGGTGATCATAGGTTGGGCGGGGGTCCGATGACGTAACAACACCTACATCTCACCACCAAAGTTCACTCCTCTTTTCCTATCTACACTCTATATCTCTCGGAATGAATTTACGTTTCTCTATCCGATTACCGATATCTTTTCGTATGCCGTCGCAGCACGCTCAATTTCTTGCTTAATAAATAATAAGCCAATGCCAGATCAGACCTAGCAAGATTCCACCCCCAAAGCCGACGAGCTAGAGCCGGACCCTATAGCGTGCCCCGCGAAGTCAGATCTTGTCGAACAGTGCCTTATGACCGTTGCACGTTACAGAATACATCGCTAACAATTGCATTAACTGGAAACACGTCAGTTATGAGCGAAAACTTTTTCCCACAAATTGAATTAAACCGAAATTATGAATGTGCGCTCATTGATTTTTACACATTTAATTATTTTCCAAATGTTGATATGAGAAACAATCTATTTCATATAAGAAATAAAATTATAGAAATACCTGTAGGTTCATATGAGTTTGATGATATAACGAAATATATTTTTAGTAAGCTAATGATACTCTTAACTTCATGATAGCATTAAAATTGAATGCAATAACAATACTTTTCAAGTTCAAGTTCTCCCAAAAAATTAGACTATATATTTTAATCATGAACGAGCAATTGGTCAACTATTTGGACTTAATAAACGTAAATTACGACCGCATAATGACGAAATTCATAATTAGGATAATCCTATAAATATATTAAAAATAAATTCCGTTAGATTGAAATGCAACATTATTAGAGGATCGTGTGTGGGAAATAAACCAAATCATGTGCTTTATGAATTTGGAATAAATGTACCCCCGGGCTATAAATTGAACATTACACCGAGAAATTTAATTTACTTGCCTGTCAACTGCAGAGGAAATAAGCACACTCGAAGTACGGATAACTGATCAGAACGGAGATTTAATTAATTTGCGAGGGGAAACTGTGACTATGCGCTTCCACCTGCGACCAACAGAATGATAATATAAAATAAAAAGCCTGCCCTTCGCCCCCTTACCAACATTACTAAAGCAAAAACTTAAGTGAAAACATCACCACCTTCTCAAGGAGCTTGCCACAAACGAGCTGCATTATCATTAAAAAATAAATTGATTTTAGAATCACTTGGATTTAATATTAAATAAAGTTTTATAATTTGTTTTCAAATGAATGAAATTTTTCATGTTCAAGAAAAGCCTATCAATGATGATAGTACCATTAAAAAGGGAGTACCATACTTATCATCCATATCAGTAAAACTTCAAAGCAAATGATGAGGTCAGAATCACTGTACAGAATTCTGACATCAATTTGTTGCCATGTGAAAGTTTTCTCCACTTTGAAGGCACACTTAGCAATATTATTGACAAAAATACAGGAGCAAGCAGTTCAAATGGTGTTGATGGGCTGCATCACATCTTTATCGCAATGCTGGATGGAGCGGAGGAGAGAATATCAGATCTGGTGGACATTTCTCCTTTTCTGTGCCGCTTCGAATGCTTTTGGGCTTC
>VNJR01008714.1:0-44659 GCA_008042585.1 Drosophila punjabiensis | reverse complement strand
TTTTTTTTGTTTTTTTTTTATTTTTAAATATAATTTAAAATTTTCAAATTTTCATATCCACTTATTTCCGTTAATAAAAATTCGAGTATCCGCACTGCTTCGCGATCTATTTCTTTCTCCCGGCTTCAAACCAACGGAGGAGGCGACAATCGAAAACACGCCATTCGAACTTCGTTAGGTTAGCCTATTCTCTTTAACCGGGTGAACGAACCTCTTTTCGAATACTTTTCGAGTTCGATTCAGTTGGCAGCCCACTACCCAGTGCTGCCCGTTACGTTTTATGGACGTTGCCACCTATCGCTAGGCTGCCACTACCACTCGATACTACGGACACTACAACCTTGATGTTACCATCGATGTTTCACTAGCTCTAAAGGTTATACATAGTATCTGTAATACAACGATTACAGCTCTAGCATTCATACTGTCATAATAATTACAATTTTAATAAATTTTTATTAATTTTCCTAATGGTTATTAATAGTTATTATCTACATAAAATACAATTTTGTGTAGAAATATTTTATAATGTAGAAATAAAATATATATACATATGTATATGTATTTTTTCTCGCACCAATTAAAAATTCATTAATTAAAATAATTGTAGTGGACCCCCCCAGCACTCGGCGTACTGCTCATATTGTTTGGAACATAGGTGGTTCCGGCGGAGCATTTCAGACAATTTCTTTTCCTCGGTCTATGCTTCGACTTTGATCCATGGCAGTGTACGGCGAATCTCAGCTCTTGCGCCATTTCCGAGCACAACGATTGATTTTCCGTATTTAGATTTTTTCTCGAATTCCAGCAGAACTCGAAAATGGCCACGACTACTGCCAGGGCAAGGCCACAAAGAAGAACTACGAATACGCCGCCTAAAATATGGGAATGATATATGTAAATAAATATATAACATAACATATTTGCAACTAAAACTAACCAATATTTTCAACACCAAGCGCATTTGCCTTTGACTCCTTGCTCTTGTCATCTCGATTGCAAACATCGCCAGTATTTTTCCACCATTTATCATACAATATCTGAATTATACCCTTTTCCTGTAACTCCAAAATGGCCAGAGAGATTTTATCTCGCCAGGGGGAGCCTTTTGGTGTGGCAATTCCATAGCCCTTGGAATCAAGCAAACCTCCGATTTGCGTAAGATTACAATCCCGTTGCACAGCATAGTCCAGCATCGTAGATTCCATTAGAAATGCGTAGCTGCCTTCCATCACACGCTTTATGCCGTCTTCGTAGGTCTTAACAAAAACAGCTGTCTTTCGATTTTCCATGTAACGCCACATCTTTTGGTAAATACCGATTTTAGAGTCCTATAAAATTAAAATAAGAATAAGATATAAGTGAAGATAGCCCCATCAACTCCAAATTTTCTGATATAGAATTTTGGGACGACCTTGGTAAAAAATTAGAAATATTGCAGCACCGTTAGGTCCCCAGCAATAATTCTTTCGCACATTCATCCCTATTTATCGCGAACTAATGTTCTTAGGTCCGGGATATCCCAACCTTTAAAAAATTTCACAAAATTCAAATATTTTCGAGGTTGAGGAGAAAAAGTAGAGCTACCAACAAAGGACCAGCCACTGGTTAAACTATAAGACAACACCAACAATAAATGTATTGGGTTCTCCGATTATGCTGCAGCTTATTAACTTGCAATGTATTTACATATATTTACCCTAAAAAACGTCATGGTTGATCCACCCTCCAACGTTCCATAAGATATTTCCGTTTGTTCTGCCAGATCAGAAGCGCTTTCTATGGGTGATATCATCCGTTCGACGGTTAAGAAAGCAGCTAAGTTGGCAGTGTACGAGGATATAATTATTAGACAAAAAAAGAACCAACATCCACCAACAATTCGCGTTGAAGTTGCCTAAAAAGGGAAATAAAGGTTTCAGACAACTTTTCATAATTGTAATAGGTGTAACCAACAAATGACCAAGCCCATTTTTATACCCGTGAAATCGTACAATAATCTTAATATAAACTATTTGTTTACAAAATAAATTTAGTATTGGGATAAATAAAATTTAAAAAATTGTAAAATCAAAAAGAAACGTGAGTTTTATTAAATTACCGAGTGAACCAAAATACGAAAGTATGTATGTAGAGCAGAGAAAACAGAAAGATTTATGACACGAATTGAGCCTTTGATTTAGAAATTCGCCCTAAAAAAGGTGAGTTGCCTTACGAAGAAAAATTGCCCTAAAATTAGGAACAAACTTCTTCACATCTAGGGTAATTTTACAAAACCCTAAAAAAAATTTCTTATTTTTTTTAGGGCTTTTGAACAATAAATTCGACAAAAATTTTACATTTATAATGATTTGTCTCAGTTTAAGGACTAGTTGACCATCAAAAATATACTTTTTTTTTTAATTTTTTTAGGGTAATTTTTTTTTGACCGAAAAAAGTAATACTGTCTTCCCACACAGTCCATTAGTGTGGAACAGTAGGGATTTTCGTCAAATACCGATTTCCGACAGAGCTCCATCCACCTTCCACCAGCCGATAACAGCTGATCAACAACTGTGGCTCATGCAAGACGTAAAGCAAACATGGCTGAAGTTCTTCTTAGGAACTAAAATTAATAGTTTATCACATTGACGACTTTACTGTCAATAAGTTTAGACCTGTTTGTTTTTTGGAGCTCCAATTTATAAAAAAAAAATAAAAAAGTTATTTTGGCAACATTTTCCAATTTTGATCAGGCTCCAAATCTTAAACTCCAAGTTTAAGCGCGAATCAAATATTTACAATCTTAACCAACTGTGACGTAGATATTTTAATATGAATAGCTATTTCAGCAATCAAACAAAACAACAGGACCTCAAAAACTCAAAGGACCTGGACGCACCAACCACGATCAATCTCCCTCCAGGCCACCACCGACATCCTACGCCGACCTCTATCCTAGCTCCAGTAACAACACAACAGACAACAACAAACCACAAGCAACAAAGAAATTACCAACAAAAATCACCCAAATATCACTGAACCCGCATAATACCTTCCATAGAAAAAGACGCAAAGAAACCAAAAACAAACAAACTCTTGACACCTCAAGCTATCCTGGGGAGATGGACATTTCGTAAGCAACATCTAACTCAGGTTGTATCTTCAATATTAATCATGTAAAGAATTATCCAATGGAATATGAAAGGATATAGAATTAACTACCCAGAACTACAAATCCTCATTAAGCAATACCAACCCCAAATTATAGCACTCGAAGAAACTCACCTTAACAATATAACTTCATTACCAACCCCCATTAACTTTTCCCTATATTGCAATAATAGAAATAATACCTTCGGAGGAGCAGCCCTCCTAGTACACAACTCTATCTCCCACTCACAAAAAACTCTCAACATAGAGTTTAAAGCCGTTGGGATATCAATCCAATCAAAAAAAATATATAGATCTCATATCCACATATATCTCTCCTTCACAACAATTCAACCTAAAAAACCTGGAATATGTTCTAGCACCCTCTACCCCTCACGCTATCGTTTTAGGCGATTTTAACAGCTGACATCCATATTGGGGCTCCTCTAGAGCCACTGCAAGGGGCAACACAATAGCCAAATTCACTGACAAAACAGATTATACACTACTAAACGACAAATCCCCTACACATTGCTCAACTCACAACACCCTAACTCATATTGACCTCTCTCTTGCCACAGCCAATATATCCCCAGAGATCTCCTGGAAAGTCCTAGATTATCTACACGGAAGTGACCACTTCCCTATCCAAATCTCCATATTCTCAAGCCCTTCCCCTCCACATTCATACCCAAACCCTCCTTCAAACTTAAAAATGTGAACTGGGACCTCTTTAGAGAACACATCATCAAACATTCCTCACACACACAACCCAGTAACAACACAAACAAAGAAGCAGCTATTATTAAAAAAGCGCTGATACAAAGTGCCCACCTATCCATACCACAAAATACAACCTTCTCTCTCCCACGTTCTCTCCCTGTTCCCTGGTGGAACCAAAACGTAGCCCTCCTAAAAAAAAATCTAAAAACCGTAAATGGAGGACCCTTAAAAACAATATCAATACAGAAAACATGATAGAATACATAAAAGCTAACGTTATTTTTTAAAGATCAATTAGGAAAGCTAAAAAAGCCTCCATCTTAAACTTCACCTCCGAAATTCAGCCTAACTCTGATCCTGCAAAAATGTGGGCAAACATTAAACGGCTCTGTGGAATCTATCCCACAAAATATATACACAGCATACACAACCCCATAACACAAACTACAACAATAGACCCAACTGAAGTAGGTGACACACTTGTAGACCTATGGTCAAAACAGGCAAAAGTCTCTAACTTCTCCATCGAATTCTTACACCATGATTAAAAACACACCCATCTTGTTCAAACTTAGAATCCTGCAACACTTCAACAACATCCTTGATTCCCACATTCCCCAATTCTATAAACTAAGTCTTATACTACCAATCCTTAAACCCAATGACGAACCGGAAAATTATAGTTAAAAACGGCAAATCTCTCTCTATAAGCTTCCCACTTGACAACGGTATCCCTCAAGCGTCCCATATATTAGTTATTCTCATTCTCATAGCATACAACTCCCTAACCAAAATTATCTCCATTTCAAAATAAATGTACGGCCTATGCAGACGATTTTCACCTAATAGTACAACATAATCGTAACAACAACCCCCAAGTTAACCTTACAACTCTTTTTTATCAAATCGGAGAATGGTGCTCTTACTCAGGTTCTTCACTCTCCCTTAATAAATGTAAACTACTGCACATATGCCGAAAAAGATTTTGCAGGGCAAAAATCATCACAGGTTCCATCAACATTCCAATTACTGATCAAACAAAAATACTAGGCCTCACAATCAACCAACGATACAACTGGAATCCTCACATTAACAACCTGATATTATCTCTCTCCCGTCCCCTCAATATCATAAAACACCTGTCCTCAAGTAAATACAACTGCAATACAACCTCCCTCATCCAAATTGTTAACTCCATCATCACCTCCAAAATTGACTACTGCCTACCCATATTTAAACCGCCTAAAAACGCCGCTATAAGAGCAGCTCTTGGGGCATTTAGAACAACCCCCACAAATAATTTCCTTATTGAAACTAAAATTAATTCACTTGAAAACTGATGCAAACTTTTAACCAGTAAACTCGCAACAAAACTTAGTCTTTCCCATGACTCGCTAATAGGCAAATTATTCAAAACCACAAAAAGAAAATACAGATACCCTAGCACAATAGACAGAATTAACAACTCCTGCAAACATATATCCCTCGCATTTTCCCCAGCAAAAAGCTACACTTCTAAAAAATGCAATCCTGAAATAATGCTTAAGGCCACAAACACTACCCTTTCCCGATACAACAAAAACAACATTCATGAAGCTGTAAAAATTTACTCAGTAACACCGGTCAAATTTGCTATATGCTCCGACTCCCTATCCTCCATCAAATCTAATACAAATCCAAACAACTAGTCATAGTACCCCAATACAATAAGAAACATAATCTCAAAACTCTATCCAAAAATTAAACTAATTTGAATACCGAGCTACATCGGTATAAAAGGCAATGAGAGAGCAGACACAGCAGCAAAGAACACGCACAAATATCCCCTAATATTTAAAAACAACTTCAACACCGAAGACATCGCACAACCCCTTAACAAACATTATACTGACAAACTGGAAAAATTACAAAGATAAACTAGCCATTGGTACAAACAGATATCACTAAACACCCCAACAAACTTTTCTTTTAATAGGCTACGCCTAGGACGCACACAATCTACAAACGCCCATTACATGAATAATTCCCTAACAGCACCTGCCCCTTTTGCAAAACCTCAACGATAGACATCCAACACATTCTAATAGACTGCACTGCACTTTCCCTAACAAGACCTATATCCTTTTCCCATGAAAACCCTGTCCATCTCCTAGCAAATCCAACAACAACAAACTCAAAAAAAATCCTTTTCTTTTTTTACAAAACCTACCTTATACACAAAATTTAATTTATAACAATAACATAGTAACACCTCAACAAATGTAAATACACAGATAAGCGGTAGGCCATAGCAGCTAATGCGCTATTCCACAAGTTAACTTCTGTTTTTATACCCTTGCAAGGTATTATAATTTCAGTCAGAAGTTTGCAACGCAGTGAAGGAGTCATCTCCGACCCTATAAAGTATATATATTCTTGATCAGCATCAACAGCCGAGTCGATCTAGCCATGTCCGTCTGTACGTCTGTCCGTCTGTCTGTCTGTCCGTTTCTACGCAAACTAGTCCCTCAGTTTTAAAGCTTCAGATAACTTTGCAGGTAGTCTTCTATATACTCTCACTCGTACATAAGTCGGAACGAGCCAGATCGGTCAACTATATCATATAGCTGCCATACAACCTATCCGTAAATTTGTTGAAAAAAATTATAACTTCACTGTTTTTTAACATATCTTGATCAAGTCTCGGTTATGAGCTTTCTATATTGTTTAAGATTTTTGGATTAAATTTTATAAAAATCGGACTACCGGTAAACGTGGGGAACAATTACATTTTAGTTTACATGTAAAAATGTGAAAAAATGTAAAAAAAAAATGTAAGTAGTTCATATTTTATTATATGGGGATAGATTATAATTTATACAATTTGAATCTGCAAGGGTATACCAACTTCGGCGTGCCGAAGTTAGCTTCCTTTCTTGTTAAGCATTAGTTAGCTTTATATAAATAAAATAGTTTAACAAATATTTTGACTGTTTACCGACAGAAAAGACGCATATTGTTTCTGATTTTGTTGGCACAATGACGAGATGACGAGGAATTGGAGCTTTTTCTCTAACATAGAGATATGGCGCTAGAGGATCACACAGTATATTCAAAATGTAGTAAAAATAGGAATTTTATATTAAATTAAAGCAATTCGAGACCTTTGGGGCGAAAATATAACGGAAAACACAGACATGTTTTTTTTTGGAAAATTTTTCAGCTTGGTGCCTTCCATATTTCAACTGTTCCGTTCCATCTTTGTATATATTTTCGCAGTGAATGGTACCAAAAAGAAGAATTCAGAGTTGCACCGAAAACCATCTCTAAACTATTGGTAAAAGACTTCGGTTAGATTTGGATGGAAATTTGGATGCGAGAACAAAATGAGAAATTTCCGAAAGCCAAAACCTTTGGTGTGCCGAAGTTTGTATACCCTTGCAGAAAGAAGCCATTCGTCCAAAGCACAAGTAACTCGTAGTTTTTTAGAAAAATCGGTTTCATTACAAATTCGGGGTTTATTGAAATTAAGATAGCAAACGATTAAAGATTCAAAGCATATGCACATGGGAGACGATATAAGACTGTTTGTATGTACGGACTGTTTAAATTTGAAATGTAATTAAATTGAGTCATGCCAATATCATAATAACTAAAATAATTAATGTTTATATTAGCTGTAAGCTTACAGGTGCCATAAATAATATATAAAATTTTCAAAGAATTCTTGTCGAACCGAGTTATTAAGGAAGGATTAATTATTTCAATTTATATAAGAGCTTAGGAAAATCAGTAAAAGCTCGGTGATTTTACTTATAAAATTATTCTGTTTGATTTTTTCATTTCACCCAAATGAACAGATTCTCAATGAACCAATTCAAAACTGTAATAGTATACAAACTTTGGCGCCTCAAGTATAATTTCAATTTAATTTAAATTTATTAAATATATTTTGTTGTTCTTGTTAAAAATACTTTACGCATTAGTTAAATAAAAAAAAAATTTACTCATTCTTTTTTTTTATTGCTTTTTAATCTCGAACTATAGCCGTTTATAATTTTCGTCAAACTTTTGTTTGTTTCACTCGGTAATAGGCATATTTGTTAACAAAATAAAATAAAAAGATGTGATCCAATTACATCTGATTCCAACTTAAAAATGTTATATTTGTTATTTAGAATTTGTTGGTGTTTATTTTATGCTTGTTAGTTTTTAGGCGCAGCAATTATTTAGAATATATTGTTGATCCTACCCTAGGATATAGGTCAGAACCTTGTTGCATAAGAGCGCCAATTGCAAACCAAAAACTATTCTTTAATGTGAAATTATTTTGTATGCGGACTAACTCCACAGTATTATCATCATCCGAAGCATCGTACTCATTAATATTGTTATCAACCTTCGCTTCTTGGTGATCATGAAATTTGTTATCAGGATTTGAAAATAGCTCTGTACTTTCGAATATTTTCATTTTTCCCTCGGTCATTTCCAACTGTTCATCATTAAAGCAATTGTTTTCTTTTTGAATTTCACGCAGAATATGATCACAAGCCCTGGAGCACGGGGGCTTAGAATTGACCCACTCAATGGGCGAAAGTCGAGCTACGATCCAAATGCAGATCGATACAAATATGTATCCAAATGCTATATAAAACCATATGTCAATGGCAAGTGGATTCATGAATGAGAAAAACTTGGTCTGCGCTCGATCTGAAATCTGAAATAATATAATAATAATAGTATAAAATGATTTATAAATATTTACTGAGGCAGAGTAAACAAAAAACTGTTATCTTGCCTAATAATAGAATATGTAATAATCTTTTAAATTAAAAAATAACTTATGTTTATACATACATTGAAATATAAATAATATAAAAAAGGTCCAGTATACCTTTGGATTAAGACCCGATCCTTGGCGTAGAAACGTTCCCGTTATAAACCAAAAACTGTTCGATATGGAAAACTGATTTTCCACTATATCCGTTTCCTTGAAGCAGGGATGAGGATTTTTCCATTCGTATGGCGAAAAACGTGCCATCACAAAGAGAGCGAAGGATACTAATATATAAGCAGCTAGCACATATAGCCATATCTCGATTGCCAATGGGTTCATAAAGGAGAACAGTCGTGTAGGCTGACTTGTCGGCACCTATATCGAATTTTTATTCTACGATTTACTGATATTGCAATTATCTATGCATTGTATCTACAGCAAAGGGACTTTCTATAGAGAGGCGCAATTTTTTGTTTAAGCCTAGTACTAACATTACGGCCAAACTACATATACAAAATCGCTGCGAAAAAGAGAAGAAGATTGTTTTCCTTCGTCGATTTGCGGGTACTGACATAAGAAAACTGTTAGCTGCGAAAAATTTAAGGCGCTGCCAGATAAAAAAAAATAAACAGCTGTGGTTTGCTGACACAATAATTGAATTAATTTATTCTTACAGGCAATAGAAAAGAAATTAAATAAATTATATTCTAGACTGCAAGAATGGATTAATTTTATTTGCAAAAGACGTTTTAAATGCATAAATAATATGTTATTGGGCGGAGACGGCAATGAAGCCTCGGGTTATTTGCCTTCAGCTCCATAGCGACAAATATGTAAAAAAATAGTATTCCAATAACCAGTCCGAAAACAAAATGTATAAAGTAAAATTAGTACGGATTTTAACATTTTAATTTCCCTTTTTAAAGTTTTTAAGGCGTTGCACGCCTTTTTCTTAATTTCAAAATATATAGCGATTATGCTATTACAAGTGTGAAAGCGGATTTTCTTTATGTTAGTACTAGGCTTTAACAGAAAAGTCATGAGCCATACTTTTTTTAAATTACTCCTCTTTATAGGTGACTCCTTCTGCCTCTAAAACAATTACTTTTTAAGTATATGAATGTTTTAGGAACAAATTGTGATTTCATAAATGTACAGGAACTAATAGGTTTTACCTTAAACAAAATACCAATACCCAAGTTCATAAAGGGTTTTGTAAAATCAATAACACTTTCTCGGGCATAGTTGATCGTCATTGATGCCACAGCAAGGTCTGCACGCTGTAAGAAAGAAGTATATTTATATACATATATATATATTGATTTGACAGCATACATGGGTTTTTACCTTATTATCTGCATTCTTATTGAAAAAAAAAAAATTAGGGAAAAACTTTGACATATTTTTGTTTAATTTTCAATAATTTGAACACCCTTGCAGAGTATTATAATTGAAGTTAAAAGTTTACATCGCAGTGATGGATTCATCTCCGAACCTTTTAAAGTATATATATTTGATCAGCATCAACAGCCGAGTCGATCTAGCCATGTCCGTCTGTCCGTCCGTTTCTACGCAAACTAGTCCCTCAGTTTTGAAGCTATCTGAATGAAACTTTGCAGATTCTATATACTCTCACTCGTACATGAGTGGGAACAGGCCGGATCGGACGACTATATCATATAGCTGCCATACAAACGATCCGTAAATTTGTAGAAAAAAAAAACTTCACTGTTTTTTAACATATCTTCAACATATGAGCTTTATATATATTATTTGAGATTTTCAGATTTAATTTTATAAAAGCGGACTACTATATCATACAGCTGCCAAAGGAACGGACGGAAAATTTTTAGAAAAAATTTTATAACTTTGACAGTTTTCAACAAAACTTTTTCTTTTTTTTTCTTTAAAAACACAAGCACTTCATATTAATTCAGAATTTTGTTGTAAATTTCATAAGAATCGGATGACTATATCATATAGCTGTCATACAAACTATCGGTAAATTACATTTTACTTCACATGTAAAAAATGGAAAAAAATGTAAAAACTGTAAAAATAAAATGAATATGAACGTAATTAATTTTTTATATTGGATAGGGTTAGATTGTTATTAATGCAATTGAAATCTGCAAGGGTATACAAACTTCGGCGTGCCGAAGTTAGCTTCCTTTCTTGTTTCTAATGTCACTACAAATAAAAAAGGGTATGCAATGTATTTATGTATGTATGCTGTCAAGTCTCTTTTTAACTCATTAATTGACAAACTAGTATCATAACCGTAAAATGTATTAATAACAGCAAGTACTTGCCCTTTCCATTAGCTCTTGGACAATGCCATTCCAAGAATTCGTCTCTGGTATGTAAACCCCATACATATTATCGGGAACCAGTTCGATTTGGTATTGAAATCCAACTTGCTGGGCGATTGCCTTTAGGAGATCAATACAAAATCCCTCAAAGCGTATATTACCCGTTAAATTTGTATCCTCTTTAACCATTACATATGGACGTTCCTAAAAATGGTGCACGATTTCATTAGTTTACAATCATCAAAAAATTTAAATAACAAACAATCAACTATAAAAAAAAAATATATTTATATAAACTGAATTTGCAAGTAACAGTTGACCCTTTAGCCACTTACAAAATTAGCCTCATTTATAGACCCTTTGGACGAAAAATCACAGGTCAATCGTTTTTCGTTCTTAAAAGCGTGCCCCGATTCTCACTTTCTCACTTTCGAAAGTAAATGCCATTTTCTACATAAAACACAAAACAAAAGAGTTACTCATCAGCAGATTAATACAATAGGTATTTGGTATACCTCTGCAGGGTTTTATAACTTTTATTTTCGACCCTATAAAGTATTGCTGTTATTGCAAAACTAGAAAAATAATATGAACATATATTAAAGTTGATATATTCGACGTGCTTAAGTTAGCTCACTATCTTGTTTTTTTATTTTTTTTATTAAAATTGAATAATAAGTGATAACAACCAATAAACAAATAAACGTTGTTCAGAATAATTTATCTTCCTTATTATGGAAAGTCTTTAAAAAAAAACTATGGTATACCCAATTTTATCATTGTCCAAGTTCAAGTCTTTTTGTATTAATTTTTATTTTATTCTCAGCCATGCATCTTACTCAAGTTCAAAAACAGCCTCGGGCTAGTCACCTTTCTAAGCGTCTTCGTTTCAACTGCACACCTAGCCGTGTCAATGAAGATGTTTCAGCGCCATGCCCTGTTTAACCTAACCTCTTCAAAAAAAGATTTTAAATTCAAAAAAATTTAAAAGAATGTAAAACTTTAAAAATAAAATGAATTTTAAAGTAATTCATATTAGATTCTAAGTGATCTAATTGCAATCTGCAAGGGTATACAAACTTCGGCGTGCATGTCAACTGTTATTTGCAAGTTATACAACAAAGGTCCGCCGATATAAATTCTCAAATTTTTGAAGGACATAATACTGAAATAGTTTTTTTTTTATTTTTCTTTAGTAAAATTAAATAAATATTTAACTACACAAACCTCTCTAGTCATAACCACCAAGGTAATGTTGGCGATATTCGAATCATAAAAAGCAGTTGGATCAGAAATGTTCACGCCAGTATCGGGTTGCCAATATCCAACCTTTTGGATTCTTTCTTGTTTCAATTTCAGGATGTCAAGTTTAAATTTACTTCGACGACCTTCAACAAAATTTACATTACCAGTCAAGCCATCAGATATAGCCTGAAATATATATGTGTATTTAAAGCTTTCATTAAATTTGTGTGGTTAGTAAGTAAATCTTTTATGCAAAAAGCATATTTATACCCTTGCAGGATATTATAATTTTAGTCAAAAGTTTGCAACACAGTGAAGGAGGCATTTCCGACCCTATAAGGTATATTTATTCTTGATCAGCAGCCGAGTTGATCTAGCCATGTCCATCTGTCCGATTATACTTAAACTAGTCCCTCAGTTTTGAAGCTATCTGAATCAGCCGAGTTGATCTAGCCATGTCCATCTGTCCGATTATACTTAAACTAGTCCCTCAGTTTTGAAGCTATCTGAATGAAACTATATATGTAGGAACGAGCCGGATCGGTCAACTTTATCATATAGCTGACATACAAACGATCCGTAAATTTAAAAATTTAGCTTTGTCAGTTTTTTAACATAATTTCTTCTACTTTGAGATACACGCATTTCATATTTTTTAATTTTGTTGTAAATTTCATAAGAATCGGACAACTATATCATACAGCTGCCATGCAAACGATCGGTAAATGTAGAGAAAAATTACATTTTACTTTACATGTAAAAAATGTAAAACTGTAAAAATAAAATGAATATAAAAGTAATTCATTTTTTATTTTAGATAGGAATAGATTATAATTGATACAATTGGAATTTGCAAGGGTATACAAACTTTGGCGTGCAGAAGTTAGCTTCCTTTCTTTTTACTTAATTCAGTTGGTCGCAACCGAATTCATAGTATCATGTATTAAATGCATGCATTTGGTCTCTCATGAACACAGTATATATACGATTAAACAAATAATTATCTATATCCAAAAAGGAACAAGTGAACTACTTACACTATTAATATGGTTATATAAAGAAATTCCAACATCCCATGTATGATCGGAGGTGCAGGATAGATTTTGTAAACCAAAATTGGGACGATGATCATCCAAATTTAAAAAATGCAAGCCTGATGCAAACGCGTAGACGGAATCAAACATCAATGCAGACTCTGTCTAAAAGTCGTGGGCGAAATTTTTACAAGAAATAATACAAAATAACAAATAAATACCTTTATATATGGTTTTCCATTAATATTTTCCAAGCCATTGTGTTGAATTTTTTGCATTTGATCAATAACTTCAAGATAACGCTTGCTATTTACATCGACCAAGCGAAATGCTGTTATATTAACGCTATTGTAACGAAAATCTTCCAAATCATACGTCTCCAAATCCTGTAAAGAAAAATAAACTTTATTAAGCATAAATTATTTCCTATTTCTCACGAAAGCAGCAAAGTCAAATCAAGGTGCATTTATGTAATATAAATGTGGTTTTAACAATACTTTACAGACTTGATGAAGTAGTACATGCTTTGTTATATAATATTAATAAAGATTTTAATAGCCTGCACATTAGGATTTTTTTTATGTTTCATATGCCAATCAGCTGTTCTCATTAGCTCGCACACTGTGTTAATTTTAAGCGGTTTTTTAAAAAGGCAAGAACATGAGGCACTTTAATTAATTATCTATGGCTTGAACCATTAATGTATGAAAATAATACTTACAAAGGTTGTAAACATATAGTGGTATCGGTGGTCATTCATTTGAAGTTGCAATATCTGTTAAAAGACAGATAATAAACTTAAGCTAGATTTTAAGAGAAACGGAATAGGTAAAATAAGAATGGTCAGCATGTGTTGTTTAAAATAAAGCCCATCCGACGTTATTGTTATGTCCTTGCAGGGTGTCATAATTTTAATCAGAAGTTTGCAACCCTATAAAGTATATATACTCTTGATCAGCATCAACCGGCGAGTCGATATAGCCATGTCCCTATGTCCCTTCGCCCGGCTATCCGCTTCTACGCAGTTTCTACCTCACTTTTAGTCTTCTTTATATTCTCACTAGTATATAAGTCGAAACGAGCCGGTTTGGACAACTATATCATAAAGTTGCCATTGGAACGACCCGAAAGTTTTTAGAAACAAATTATAACTTCACAATTTTTTAACATATCTCAATCTACTCTGAGATATAAGCATTTTGTATTATTTTCGAATTTAAGTTTTAATTTTATTAAAATCGGACGACTATATCCTATAGCTGCCGTATGAAAAATCGATAACTGTGGAGAAAAATGTAAAACTGTTAAAATAATTTGAATACGAAATGATTTCATATTTATTAAATTTGGATAAATTATGAATGATACAATGGCAATCTACTAGGGCCTAGCTTTCTTTCTTGTTTTTAAATTATAAATCAGGAAGTCATAATTTGTGGGAGCGCATACACAGGTCTGCTCCGGTTTTAAATCGAAAATCGGTGATTTGAATCTGTTAAAAAATTGTTCTGATTTTCACATTGAGTAGGGACGGTCAAAGTGAGTTATAAGTCAATTCAGTGTATGTGTTCACACATAAACTCCAATATATATAAATATTTGTTAAAAAATCTCTCTATATATAAAAATATATAGCCACCTGAAAATGTAAGGTGAGCACCGTATGAGCAGACAAAAGTCCTGCTTGCACTTTTCCGCTGTTGGGAAATATATGGCCACTGATTTGGCCTTTATATATATAAGAAAATTTCATGTTAGCTATATAAGTAGGGAACTAAGTATAATAAAAACAGTTTTTTCAAAGAACTCAACTAATGAAGACTTGTCTTACTTATTTGACAATGATCATTAATTATTGAAAAATAGTTGACTCTTGTTTCACCCACTTTGGTAATGAGCAGGGAAGAATCTGTTCAAGCGTTTAAAAACTATGTTAACAAGGTGTCTTAAGCGAAGTAAAAACGATTTGAGCGCATGCAAAAGTAAATTCATATTTCTAAATTATACTTTAATAAAAAAAATTTTGATCATAAATATTTACATTTTCATTATTAGCCCAAAAATATATATAGAAACCCTGTACAATTATCAGAGCTCCTTATTCAGAATTTTCAAGACAGCCTCCGCCATTAGAGCGCTTGGCAGTCGCCATTTGACAACAATTTCCTTCCATGTAAAAACCATTTACATAGATTATTGAAAAAATTAAAAGTCTAATCAGATTGATACTAGATGCTCATCAAAATATAACCAAATATTTTACCCATTTTATAAAATTTGAGTTATTTTTTACCGAACAGCATCACTTAGGGATCCCCTATACGACTGAAAGGCTGAAAATATCGACGAATTACCTATTCGATATTTTCAGTCATTTAGTGACTCGTAGGTTGATACATTTCTTTCAGTGTTTTAGTCGTATCGGGTCACAGTAAATTTTCGCTTGAGTGAAAAACTTGTAAGATATGTAATATAGGAAAGGCATTTCTTATGGAGCAACTCATATTTTGGAATAAAAGAAATAAAATACTACTGTTGGCAAAAAATAAAGTGAATTTGTCCGTCAAATAAAAATCCTTTATAAAAATAAAATTTATTCCGTTCAAAGTAATCCCCGCCCGATAAAATACACTTATGCCAAGGTTTTTTCAAATCCTCCAAACCCGACAAATAGTCCATCTCCGCCTTAGTCATCAGCGCCGTATTCGACTTAGATTTTACCTTCTTAATCTATTTAAAACGGTTTTTGGAGTAGCCTGTAGTCAAATCAAGAGAAAACGGATGGTATTGGACGAGTTTCACTTTTGAAACAAGTAACGAGTCCATTGGTCAAAATCAAACGAGCTGCTTCCCATCCGATGTTTGCCTCACGTGCTATCTCTCCAATGACAATGAATGACAATTTTCGACGACTAGATACTTCACTTAATGGATTTAATTGTCAGTAGTAGACGGCGAAGGACGACCGGAACAAGTCTTATCTTCAACGGTTTCTCAAGCATACTTGAAGGTTTTGTACAAGTCTTAAACTTAAGTTTTCAAAAGAATAGATTCACAAATAGCGCAACGATTCAGCACTTGAAATTTGTTTCAAACTAAAAAATCCATTCAGCACTCGAAATTCGTTTCAAACCAAAAAATTCATTGTTTTTTACATTGTAAAAATCGAATACTTCACTCTATTGGGTGTTTGGCAAACACAATCTTAAATATATTAGTAATAATGGGTTCTGCCATGACAGGAAATAAAGGAATGAAAGAGAGAAAAGGAAGAAAAACGAGTTTTGTTAGTTTTAGGAGGCAATGAAAATTTTTTGCTCGTACACTCTGTCTGACTCATGTCTAAGACGGTGTCAGTTTTTTATTTTTTTCATTGCATATATAGAGCCCGTATTCAATCCTCCGACTTTTATGTCAAACCCTCTAGATTGATCTCAGGCTGAAGGCAGCCGCCGCTGCCACAAATTCCGCCACAAATTCTGCCAGACTCTGCGAAATGAATACTATATAAAAACTGCCAGCTGCTGCAAAAAGGGTTTGCAACTTGTTTAGATTCGGAAATTTGGCAAATATTGGTCCCTTTTTAGAACATATTATCAAAAAGGGTAACAAAGTAGCTATGAAAGTGGGAGAAGAAATATTAATTCATCAATATATTTAAAATTTATTTTGGAAAGGTTTTTTATAACATTAGTTAAATAAGTAAAATAAAATGATAAACAGGTTATGTTTAAAATATCGATACTTGCTTACATCGATGTTTCTTTTCTAGCTTTTTCTAAATGGATCAAACAAGATAGCTTACCGATCGAAAAAAAGTTTTTATATGAGTCGGATTTGTATCCACGATTATTTTATAAATCTCCTTTTGTCGGATTCCTCGTAGGACTTGGCGATACGAGTCGGGACTTGCTTGCCTTATATACAACTCTGCCTTTGTTTCAATTGTTGAGTGCATCAAATTGAAAAGTCCTAAAATAAAATAATAAAAGAAACATTTGTATGAGTAAACGACCTGTTCCATTGTATAAACATAAACCTTTTTTAATATACAGGGTATTCCTTATACGAATGAATGACTGAATTACTGAAAATATCGGCAGCTGAAACAGGCGTATTCTAACAACTTTTCTTAATCTGCTCTGCTCAAAGTTTTGTCGCTAGAAAGTCGCAGAAAATTAACTGCTGTAATCTGCGCAGCCGTAGCCGAGCGAGGTAAGAGCAGTGCAAATGGAAATTCGTCATGTGCGTGGATTTGTTACTCTCTCTTTCTGCCTTGGTTATGCGTATTTTATTTGTGCATCGTTATTTTACACTTGTCGTTTTACCGAAATGCGTTTTAGGAAAGTATTTTATGGAATAATAAAAAATTCAAAACAATAAAATTAATAATAATAAAGAAAATGAACAACCTAATTTATTCAGTCGTAGTATTCAAATATACACAGGATCAATTAGAAATAAATAAAATATAAAATATAAAAATAAATATATATATATTTTTTTTTTTGTTTAATTTTTATTTAAAACTAGCAGACCCGACGAACGTTGTCTTGTCCCAATTTAAAGCTTTGAACTTTGTTCAAAAATATTTAAGACCAAAGCAGAATTATCGTGTCTGTTCTGTTCGGGATCTCTCACAAGACTGTCTATGTCCTCTTCTTGTATTCTGTCTTCTTTTCAATATTCCTGTGATATTTTCCTTAGGGCTACTATAGTACCAACAGTAATCAATTTTTGTTGTTTCTGTGTTTTAGGACATAGGTTGCTCTTCTTTTAAGAATCTTGTGATACGCTGCAGTTTTGCTTCATTATTCAAAAAACGCAGGTGGTCTTCTGACCCGTGAACGTGACACATATAATTATCAATGGGAAAGTCACGGATGTTTTAGATTCAAATCATACACTTTTAAGGGTTGGCGGCATTTCGATTTGTTGATGGTCAATGCAAAGGCACGGCCGATCGGAAATTAAAGTCTCATCTCATTAAAGCATCATCAGAAAATGGAATAAGAACTTGCTCACCTTTAAATTTTATAGTCATGTTAAAACCAACCTTTAATGTAAATTGTGAGGTGGACAGCCAAGCTTTAGCTTGGTTTGTTGCATTTCGTGTTCTTCTACTAAAATTGACTCGTCTTATAGGAGGCATTATTAAAATGTTGTGTCACATGCAAAAACTTTTTTTCATAGGTAGATAACAAAACACTGCAAACAAAACAAAAGCACACTTAGTAGAGTATAACAGAAAGTCCTAGAAAAAAATAAAAACGGCAAAGGTGGCAAATCGACATTGACTGTTGTTTTTTTAATTTGTTTTTTTTTTTTTTTGTTTTAATCTGCTATGACTTGAAGTCAAATCCTTTATTTTTTTTGTCGCCTGCCAAAAGAAAAACAAAAGAAATAATGTCGCGAAGCCGACCAAGTTGTTATTATTATATTTTGTGACTATTCAATTTGGTCGGGTCCGCGATCACTTTTTTTAAAATTCGGAACGCGACATTTAGACCTCCAACGACGTATTCTGTGCTCCAACGCACACACGCACACTGTTTTGATAGATATGATTGAATTTTAACTTTGTATAGCGGTAAGAAAGTGAAAATTTACTTTTTGACGTTAAGAACACACCTACATTTCTTAGATAACAGTGAGTGCTTGTAATTTGATATGAACTTTATACAATGGTAATATAGCTCAAATTGATACTACGTTTTAGTTAGAAAACATTTCTATGTGAAAAAGAATAGGGCTGTTTTTAGGGTTTTCCCGACAATTATTCGATTTTTTCTCGCCGTAAGAACCATCCTTGGACTTCAACGAACATTTAAAAAAAATAATTGGCCGATTTGGTCCAGGCGAGATCAAGAATGTGAAGTCTTTTAAGCCTTCTGAGTGTTAAACTATAGTCTAGTAGACCTAGGGCTAGATTGTTTACATGGTTATGAAGTCTGTCTGTATATTTCGTACTGTATTTGTTTATCTCTTCTTTAATAGTTGGAATGTTTAGATCTTTATGTTTTTGATTGAAAGCGCTGCAGTATTTCAATATTTGAGTTGCTAGCTGTTCCCCAGAGCTGGATACCGTAGGTCCAAACAGGCTTCAGAAAGGCTTTGTAAAGCAGAATTTTGTTTTCCAAAGAGGCTGCTGATTTTCTATTTAGTAACCAGGACATTTTCCGTGTTTTCAGGCTGAGTTGCTTATATTTCGTTTTTATGTGGGGTTTCCATGTAAGTCTGCGGTCGAGGTGCATGCCAAGGTACTTCACGCAGGTATCTTCTGGAATTGCTGAGCCGTTAAGTGTTACATTTGGGCAGTTTCCAGGTCTTAGTGCAAAGGTAACTTGAACAGACTTCAGGGAGTTGATTTTAATTTATCAGGGAATAAACCAGGCTTCAATCAGGCTGAGCTCACATTGTAAGAGTTGAGATGCTTCGTCTCTAGATGAGCTTGTTGCCAGAATAGCTGTTGCAATGGTACAGTTGTTTGTTGCTGGAATATCTGCCGTGTATAGTGTGTAGAGGACTGGTGCCAATACACTCCGTTGGTAACGACTGCGTTTATGGGAAGTAGTGTTGACATGTCCTCTCTCTGCTGCACGTAGAAGCATCTCTTAGTCAGGTAGGATTTCAGTAGTAAATAATATGGCGCAGGTAACCATTTCTTTATCGCTTGTTGGACATCGAGAAATGTAGCATTGCACTGCTACATTTGATTTTTTGTTCTCAAATGCTGATACAATTTCATTAATAACCCTGTGACATTGCTCCGTGGTTCCGTGGTCTTTCCTGAATCCGAATTGATATTCAGGAATGATGGCAAGTTCGTCCAAAATTGGCAACATCCTCTTCAGTAGTATTTTTTCAAATACTTTCGAGAATATTGTCAACAGACTAATGGGACGGTAGGATGCTAGTTCAGTTACTGTCTTGTTCGTTTTGGCTTGAATCATAATGATTTCTGCACATTTCCATTGACTAGGGAAGTGGTCAAGCCTAAGTATAGCGTTAAATACTAGCGTGGGAAACCGTATGCATTTTGGTGGTAACTTTTAAGAGTTATGCCGTCTATCTTATCCGGGCCTGGTGATTTTTTATTGCCTAAGCATTTAATTTCTGTCACGACTTCGTCAAGAAGAATCCTTTTTATAAGAAAAGCTCATTTGGCAGGGTGACTCAAGAAAATTTTCTACTTCAGCTTCTGTTATAGCATTGTTAATGTCGTTTGGCTGAAACACAGAGTGCAGGAGTTGTGCAAATGCCTCAGCTTGTCCATCGTCAGATCTACACCAGTTTCCATCGCTTTTGCGGATGATTATGTTTCTATTTGCTGGTCTCTTTAGATATTTAGTTGCTGTCCACAGGTTGTACTCTTTGTTGCTAGAATTAGGGTCTAAATTTCTCAGATATGCAACTAGAGACTCATTTCTTAAGTTTGACAGTAATTGTTTAAACTTAGATGCAGCTTTGTTGTATAATTTTTTGTCCCTCTTGTATTGAATTTTTTCTCAAATTTCAGTAGGGAGGTACAATTGGTTTGGTTGTTGGTTTCTGTGGGTGTGGTTCATATTTATGTAGCTCGCTTTGTGAATTGTATTTGTGAAAAGCTCCACTGCATTGTCAATTTCCTCTCCTGTTTTTAACGAAATGTCTAGGTTTATTGCTTCTTCTAGGTAGTCTTTGAACCCGTTTATGTTTGTGGAAGCGGAAATGACTTTATAGGGCTTGTCTAACATATGAGCTATTGTGCTGTAGGTTGCTATTATGGGTGAGTGATCTGAATTAAGATCGAATCTTTCCATTATTCGCATGTGTGCTTGTGGAATACCAGAGAATGCTACGAAGTCGATCAAGTCTGGGGTTTTTCTAGTATCTGTAGGCCAATAAGTAGGCTTTCCAGTTGAGAGAGTTGATATGTTATTGTTTCGTATGCATTTATATAATTCGGATCCCTTTCGGTTAGTGAGACTGGAGCCCCACCATGGGTGTTTGGCATTAAAGTCGCCTCCAACAATAAACTTTGTTGAAAAAATTTCTTAAAATCGAGCTCTTTTATTGTAAATCTTGGAGGGAGATATATTGCCGAGATTGAGACATCTGCACACATGCATTTGATCTCTATTTTGGCAGCCTGCATAGCATTTTCCCTAGTGCTGTCCATGATTTTAAATTTCAGACCCTTTTTTATAAGAATTGCGGCGCCTCCGTGGGCTCTATCAGACGGATGATCAGCTCTTATTGTGTCGTATTCAACTACTCTAAAAAAGGATTTTCTGGTGAAATGTGTTTCTGAAGCAAGCATGATGTCGATTGCATTTGTTTTTAAAAATAAAGATATTTCATTAACATGATTGGAAAGCCCATTGGCATTCCAGATTCCTATGTTTAGACTTATTTGCATAATTTATTGACCAGTAACATTATCATGTTAAGTAAGTTATTGGTGAGTTCAAATTGTTTTTCTAAAAGATGTTCAATTCTTTCTAGAGTAGTATTGGTATTACTATTTCCTGCAGCAACTTGGGCGTACAATTGATAGTCTTTTGGTTGTTGGGTCGGCTTATCTGGCAGAATTGGTGATTGAAATATTTCAGAATCATTTTTGTCATGGACCTTGTAATGCATCTGTTTTGACCAGTAGCTAATTGTTTTGATATAAGCTCCTTATAGACTCTACACCCTTTGTAGCTGGCAGCGAGATCTTCGTTGCAATTCGCACATTTTGCTGGTTGCTTTTTGTCTTTTTGGCATAGGTTGCTGGGATGCTTACGAGAGCATTTTACGCACCTATGAGTTTTGGAGCAATAGGATTTTGTGTGCCCGAATTCCTGACAACGGTGGCACTGAACAATTTCTTTTTTTTTTGTGAGGGGGCTCTATTTTAACAATTGCGTTACCAATGTGCTTGATTTCGTAAATATCTTTGTTATTATTTTTGGGTTCAATGTCAAGGAAGAACAGATTTAATGGCTCTTTAGTTCCACGGCTTTTAATGTTAATAATAGAGTGACCTTTGGACTCCACGTCTCTTTTAATTACCTCAATATCTGTTGAGAAGTGTAAATTCTTTATAACAACCTTAAAATGCTCTTTCATGTTTAAGCTGGTATGTGTGAAACTTGACAAAGTCACTAGCAAGATCTTTAACGAGGGACCTGTAAACATCAGTAATCTTAACCATAACTCTCACTTGACCATCTCGTTGGGATTTATAAAGGAAATTTTCTTTTTTAATTTTCCTTTCCAGGTAGGCTAACTATATCGCTATATCACTAACATCCGATAGGAAGATAGGTGGCGGCTTGGCTGGTTCATCAATTTTGTCTTCAGTTGTCATGTCCATGGCGTTTTCGTCTGCATCATTACCTTTTCCAGTTGGTGAGAGTTCAGCTAAGATGACGAATTTTTTGGAGCTAGTGCTGGGTCCAGCGTCCAGGGCAAATTTTTTTTTTTTAGCAGAATCGGAGAAACTTGGTTTTGTCTCTTGATTCCCTTTGGCTTAGGTTTACTTCTTTGCCAGCTCCAGGGCGATAAGTCGTCTTCGTCGTCACTCATGTTAACAACAACACTTTTTGGTGCTTGTCAGCCAATTCCGTTATGATTTTGTTTGTTTTGTTTTCGCAAATCGCGTTACTGTTTTTGATAGACTAAGCGCAGCTTCCACGTAGAACTTAGGCACGTCTTGAAGAGTATCCTTATTTTCCAGAAAAACGAATTCTTTATTTTTTTCAGGAACAATTTTTGCACACGACATATCCCATTGCCAGAAAACTCGGAGTGTATAAATAAATATAAATAATATAAATATAAATAATACAAATATATATATTATAAATAAATAAATATAAGTGTCTATCGTAGTAGCCAATTACGTTAAGTTAAGCCGGATAGGAAGAATAGTTTACAACGTCTCTAGTTTTAATCGATTTCGGTTAACCGACAACATCAGACGGAAAGGCCTAATCTATAGTTTCCTAAAAATATTAAGAAACCTAAACTTTTGATTAGTATTTGGTTTATCCTGTAACATAAACCATTAAAGCTATTGCTCTTGTGGAAACTGAACTATAGTTTGTTGTAGGGAAGTCATAATAGTAACGTAGGAGTCCATAAAGTCCAACAACTGCTAATTTACTACAAAATAGACGTCTATTGATGTATTTTCGGTAATTTGAATAAGGCGTAATAATCTCTTTTCTTTTTTTTAGTTTTTCAATCATATTACAGAGGGATACCCATCTACTTTACTATATTACTATATAAAGTAATTTATATAAAATATAAATATAAATTTCCTACTTTAAATAAATTACGGTAAGAGGTTGATGGCTTCCGAATACAAATACCCTCTTATATTTGTATTTTTGTGATCTCGAGTGCACAAAGCTGCCCAGTGCACATCGACATATTTGTATTTTACCGACATGAATATATATATATATTTTTTTTTTTTTGTACCCAACATTTTTTCAATATCCACTTCGTCGTTCGTTTTAAGTACCACCATTCCCAAAATTCTCGATTTTATTTTGTTTTTGCTGACGAATTGAGTACTGATTCCGAATATATTTATATTGAGCACCATTTCACTATCTAATGTTAAATAGTTCTTATACAGGTAGCAGCGAAAGGAAGAATATAATAATTTCCTTTCGCTGCTACCTGTTTAAAAACCGGTTCTTGCTTCCATTCAATACAAGGTTTTTTAAGTCTTGCCTTTTAGACCTTGACATATGGATTAGCTATATAGTAGTAGTTTTCTTTGCTTTTGTCATGGTTAGGTAACGAATCAATACAGTGCAGTAGTAGACATATAACCAATACCCACTGTACCAGGACAACTTAAGGAATACACACTGTAACAGTTTGTTGCCGTTTTTACGTGAATCCAAGTCAATGTTCAAGCTGACCGCACTACGATCACCCGAGTTATGCCTTGAATAAAATTTGTGCATAAGTCGGCTTATTCCTATGGTTTGACTTCTCATACATATTTCATGTGCATACAACTTTTCTGAAGCTACCTGCTATCAGCAGCAAGAAGCATTAACATATATATAAGTTATACAGAAATGCTGCCGCACCTCTGCCGGCATTCACGGCATCACCGCGCTGCCTTAGCTCTTGGGTACATTGTTCAATATATATATTTTTTTTTCTAAATAGATGTGTGAGAAGGAAAATAAATGAAAGTTCGAGGAAAATTTTATTTTACTAAGGGCCTGCATCACGAGCTAATTCTACAAGCAATACAGTTTTAAGTTAAGGAACAATATTGTCAAAGAGGCGGTTGTAATCAGCGTATGAAATCCTATGCACTTCACTACCGTAACCAATAACTAATGGGATATAGGTTCTGGATGTTTGTCGGATACGTGGAGCTGATCTAGCATATAGGGGCTTTCCACGTTCCCGTGAATTAGCTTATGTAGAAAGACGACGCCAAGCATCGTTCCACGGTTAGCGAAGGAAGAAAGATTAATTAATAGAAGTCTACTACAGTAAGACGGTAATCTCAGGTCGGCATCCCAGGTTAGGCCTCGTAGGGCGAAAAGCAAAAATACTTTTATGGACAGCCTCAAAGCGGTTAATATGAACTCCAAAACTAGGACTCCAAACGCAAAAACCATACTCCAAAAAGGTCCACACTAACAAAGTAATAAGACTCTTAATTACATAAGGGAAATCGAATTCCTTTGACCGCCTTTTCATAAATCCAAACACACCTCTGGGTTTGTTAACCATACAGGAAATATGTTCAGAGAAAGAAAGTTTAGGGTCAAGGCCGACTCCCGGGCATCAACAATAGTTATTCTTTCCAAAGAGCAATCATAAATCATATAAGTAGCATATTAGGGAGTGACACGTGAAAATGTCATCAGTTTGCGCTTGGAGCTGTTGATGTAATATATAAGAACGACACCGTGCTTGAAAGTTATTAAGATCTGAACGTAAGTCTGACTGGCTGCAATTGGTCAAGATCTGAAAGTTTGTTGGAAACGGCCTAAATTGACGAAAGGTGTTTCCACTAGATAGGCTCTTCAACAGATGGAGGTACATAAGGGCATGATATATATATATATATAGGCTGGCAAAAATCATTCAACTCGACCTTCCTCGAGGGCGGGTAGTGCCTTGCCGCGTGCTTTATCCGGGGTAATGCAGTGTCTAGGAAAGCCGGAAGAAATGAACCATTAGCTATGGTTGAAGGTGCCTTGGCGGCAGGCATAAAACGAAGATACCGGCCGCACAGGTGCCACAAGGCGTCAATAGGCGGGTTCTCCGGCAAGAGGCAACGATCCGCTGAGAGAGCCTCGAAGGGTACTCCGGCGAGTGGGTTAGTGAGGTGACAAAACGACATCTGATCGTGGCACTCATTGACCGCAGCGAAGAAAACGGCAAAATGACAGAGACGCGATGGAAGATAGTGCACACGCAGATCGTCGAATCGGTGTTTACGCGGATGGAAGATGACTCCAAAACCCCCAGCCCACATTCGATGGTGCGGGGTGGCTGAATGGGATCAAAATTCTGAAGTGTATGGATGACCCGACTCGGAAGTGGATGACGCAAACGGTGGAAGCGTTGTGGAAGGGGCCCAGCTTGAGGTGGTGGACAGGAAAATAATCCCATCCATTCCGAAGGCGAAGGTCCCCATTGCGATTCAAAGTACCGGGTGCTAAAGCTGCTACAGCGACAGAACCCTGACATACCTACCGCAGCCTGGGCACGTTTCAAGCCCACAACCCAAAGAGGGGGGCCAATGTACAGTTCTCCAGATCAATTAGGAGGCAGAGGACATCTTATATCCCAGATACGTTAACCTTCGCCTAAAAAAGATGCGCACACCCTGCAGGCAGTTGAGGTGGATAAGGACTAAGGTCTGGACACCATCATAGATGCCGCCCAGGAAATGACGATGGACAAGAGTCTGATGGAAAATACGGTGATCTGACAGTTATAGTCAACCCGTCGGAAGGTGAGCAACGTGCCAGTGAAGCTGAGGGTCCTGCAGCTCAATCTCCATAACAGTAAAGTCGCTTCGGCGGAACTCCTCATAGCCATGGAGCACGGGTTCGCCGACATAGCTTTGGTCCAAGAGCCATGGATTGCCTCGGGCAATGCCGTTGCCGGACTAAAGTCCTCTAATTACAACCTTTTCTATGCGCCATCGGTAAGCAGGAACAGACCCGCCGTACTTGTACTGAAGGGTCTACACGCTAATCTAATGTCTCATTACAGCTCTGACGACCTGATCGTGGTGATGCTGGAGAGCAAAAAGAAGCGCCTCCTGGCGGCTTCTTGCTACATGGCACACGACAGGACGGCCCCACCGGAGAAACTCAGGAGCCTGGTAGAAGCCATTCCGTAAGACCAGCAACTGCTCGTGGGTGCAGACGCCAACGCACACCACTGCATGTGGGCAGCCCCGATATAAAGGACAGAGGTGAGTCACTTTTAGACTATACTCTCTACAAACTTATGTATAGCAAACGTGGGGGAATAACATACCTTCATAGGTCCCACCTCGTTAAACGTGCTAGATCTAACACTCCTAAGGGACAGGGTACTATGGTATCAGAATGGAGAGTCCTAGAGAGACCGTCCTTCTCGGATCATAAGTACATACAGTTCCAGTACGATTTCAAACACTCCAAAATTAACTGTCTTTAGAAACCCCCGGAACACTAACTGGGGAAAGTTCAAGAAGACCATCACGACAAGACTCGCTACTTTTCCGGGCACCGTAGAATTTGCGGAAGACATAGAAAAGTCCTTAGAGACCCAAGTAGCTATTAGACGCGTACCACGCATCATGCCCGACATCAGAAATGAGGAAAAGGATCAAGCCACCATGGCGGAACAGGGACCTTTTACTTCGACGCAATAAACTCGCCAAGCTTGCGAAAGATGACATTATCTATAAGGAACATAAAGCCCCACTTAGGAACTACAAGAAGGAAATACGCAAGGCGCAGAGAAACTCATGGAGAAAATTTTGCTCCAATATAGAGACTGCGGAAAGTGGACTGAGGGCAGCAAGGAGACCCTAACAGCACTAATGCAAGCTGACTTCTTAATTCACGATAATCTACACAGAATCTAAAAGAACAAATCTACTTTTTTACCAATATTGCAGGGCTTGTTATTATTACACTTCATTTTCAAGCTCATCGAAATTATTTTCGCTATCAGGTACAGCAAAAGCGTTAAATTTTTTTTCGTTCATAATCTCTTCACCTTTGCTTGATACTACTGCAGAGTAATTCTGGGTCAAGATTTCGTAGCCAATTGTAATTTCGTTTTTCATACACCTGTCATAAACTACATGAAACATTATTTCAATACAACACCATCAATCATTTTCTATATATTTCTTTATTTTCTATTGCCTGACTAGCACCTAACCCGAATGCTTGGGAAACTCTTTGCTCCGGAGTCAAAAGTGAACGAAAACTTTTGACTTCGATGCAGCATATATGATTTTGGCTTCTCCACTACGCACATTTTCACTCTCTTATGTATGTGAGATCCACTTCCTTAGTTCAGGTGTCCCCAGGTTCGTGGTTAATTAGTGGTTAAATTAGTTTTCACTCGTTGTGTCGATCTCTGTTCTCTCTAAAATATGAAAGCTTCTTCACACTGCATTCCGCCATTTTGAGTTCAAGTTAACCACAGGAATGAATACATACATTCATAAACTACCAATTTTCTACCCATGTTGCCATGGTGCTATTATTTTTTTCATACTCACCATAATCTTCTTCATATATAATGGCCACTTTTGTCCAGTTTAGATAGACCATTAAGTCCCTATATGCGAGAGTAAGGAGACTGTGTGCTGGATATAAATTAACAGAAAACTCTTTGGAACTATATTCGAGATCAATTCGAACTTCAACATGTGGTATATCATAAGCCTCGCATATCGACTGCACGTGACCGGCAAGTAGGGGGTCTGTTGGACCAAATATGGATTGAACTCCAGCCTCCAATTGCCGGCAGACTTTCTTCGTCGTTCGAAACGAATCATCGCGTGGCACGTACTCAATATCATAAACAAGTTGAGTTTTAGGAAGCAAAGTTTTCTCCTTGTTGATGCGATATATGGCATATTTGAAGGCCGATTCGATACTGCTTTCACGTTCATCTTCGGTAAAAATAGCACCTATCGAACACAATTTTTGGATTTATAATAAAGTTTTAAGTTTATTTAATTAGTTTGAAAACTTACCAACACGAATAACTGGTGGCAACGCATTCGCTATTACGAATGTTGATAATAATATTATGCAAAAACAACATATTCTAAGGGCTTTGCAGTCGAATCTTTCAATTTCCTTTATAAGAATAGTATCCCGTGTTTGTCGTATCTATAAAAATACGTATAATGTACACGTATGACGGTTATAACTTGGAAACACCATGTATACCATTATTCAATGAAAGTACATATATATACATATACATATATATAATTAACATTACATAAAGAAATATTTAAAAATATTTCTTAGCCACAACTTCCATTAATACAATATTATATGTAAACAAGTAAAGTGCAACCACCACCAAATTTTATAAGTCTGAAATTTCAACCCTAAAAAGGAGAAAGCTTTAAGCTTTAATGAAGCCCAAAGAGTGTAAGGTTGCGTGGTTGGGTTCCGAATTTACACTGATAGTTTCATATATAACAGAATTTTGCAAATTTGTAAAGCAGTGATTAAAAAAAATATTTCAAATACTTTTTAACTCCCATTTCAAATTTAAATATCGAAAAATATAGTTTTTAACGAACAAATTAGTATATTGTCGATATTGGTTTATACAATTATTTAAAATGTATTTAATTTATTGTCATTTTTAACGAATGTATTTACCTATAAGACGAAATTTCTGCATAAGTAATTATTTTTTTGTTGATATTTATTATAGTTTTATATCATTATAAAACCATGTTTTTATTTTAGTCAGAAGTTTGCAACGCAGTGAAGGAGGCATTTCCGGCCTTAGTAAAGTATATATATTTGTGATCAGCATCAACAGCCGAGTCGATCTAGCCATGTCTGTCTGTCCTTTTCCTCGGAAACTAGTCCATCAGTTTTTAAGCAACCTGAATTCAAATCTGCAGGTAGTCTTCTATTTCTCTTTATTCTATTCTCTCACTATCGGACGACTATATCATATAGCCGCCATAGAAACGATACAAGATTTTAGAAAAAATATAACCTCACCGTTTTTTAACATATGGGATACTCTGGGATATGAGCTTTTTATATGTCCTGAGAATTCTGATTTAAGTTTTGTTAAAATTGGACTAATATATCATATAGCTGCCATAGGAACGATCTGTAAATTTAAAAAAATTTTACTGCCAATTTTCAGCATATAATATATTAATATTATTTTAGAATTTCGGGTTTAATTTTATGAAAATTATACGACTAAATGATAACAATGTAAAATAAATGTAAAACTGTAGAAAATAAAATGAATATGCAATAAGTTAGATATATATGAATCTTTTTATATTGTATTAACAACATGTGTAGAATATTAATTGTGCGATTGCAATCTGTAAGGGTATCCAAATTTCGGGGCGCCTTTCTTGTTTTCTTTGGCTCAGTTCGTTATATTAAACAGAATATCGATACATCGGGCATATAACTTATGTGTTGCCGGTACACAGTTCGAAGTCAATTGTGAGCTTTAATTAACATACAAGTATTTTCCTGGTATCAAAAAACGTTTTCTACATATGTATAAATTAATATCGGGCACATTTTAAATCTTTAAACTCTGTGTGTGCAGCCCTGGGATTTTGTTGGTATTTTTTAGTCAATTTCAAACAATTATTTTTTGTCAAAGCCAAAAGTATATATCTGACAATTATGTCGGATAAACATTACAAGAATATTGATCAAATCTAAATTTTTAATTTGAAGCTTACGTTACCATTGTAGCGTTTCACAAGACGCCTTACGAATAATTTCCGTCAAAAATATGTAAGAAAGTGTATTATTGATTTTTCGGTCATTTCGTGAGAGAAAACATAAGCTTACAGTACTTATTTTACTTTTTAAAGAAGTGAACACCTTATAATTCAAAAGAAAGAGTCTTAACTATACTAAAACTGTAAAACGTTTGATATTCCTAGGTTTTTTTTTAATTAAAAAAAAATTGGAAGGCTCATGAAAATGCTCGACAAAATGTGTGTATCTGATGGATACAAACACATACACACATGTTTGGATACATATACATATGTCCATATTCAGCTATTTGAATGCATTTATACAAATGTACAGACATATTTAATTTTTACTTTTGAGTATTGGTCTATCATTATCACTAACTAAGTAATATTTTTAAATTCTAAGCAATCTTATAATGCGGTAATTCGATTGTTTAGAATATACATATATATAATATTGGTTTTTTTATCGTATCTATAATTCAACATAGATCATTATGCCTTTTTTATTTTCAGACACAAACTCTATTTAAAACCATGACAAGACACAACCACCTGGGCTGCATATACCTTGCAGTAATATTATCTGCAACATTCACTGCTGCAGTTGTGACGTCCAATGAAAATGAGGATGAATATTTAACACAGAGAGGTATAATATATCACTTAACTTGTTAATTTTAATTATTTGATTACGTTGTGAAAACTAAACAGTATATGACAATATCATCGCTCCATATTAAATGACAATAAGAGGGGCAAGCTGTGTCAGATCTCGAATCGATTTGATGTATTTTATCTTTGCAGAAATCATATTAGAGAAATCCTATCATGGTTTGATTCGTGAAAATGAGACCTTTGTGGAAATAACACCATTGATCAAAGTTGACGAAGAAAAAATATGCAACTTCCACATTCTTAAAAAACCATATCATGAGATACCATTTGAGGTAAGTTTACGATTAATTATATTTTTATATAACAAGCTTTATATATATATTATTATAATTCTTTTTTTAGATTGAATTGGTTAATAACTTGGGAATTTTAAAGGCACGCCGTACATTAAATTGCGAAAAGCGTAAAAGTTATCATTTTGAAATCGTTGCGATATATTGCGATGGCACGCCATCGAATACGGCGAATGTTCATATCACAGTAATCGATATTAATGAATATGCTCCGACCTTCCTAGAGCCATCGTACGTAACAGAAGTGGACGAAGGCCGTCTTTACAATGAAATATTGAGGGTTGAGGCAACAGACAAGGATTGCACTCCACTTTTTGGCGATGTTTGCAAGTATGAAATACTCAATAACGATGAACCATTTGCGATCGATAACGAGGGATCGATAAAAAATACTGAACCGCTATCTCATCGAGCATCGCATAATCACATATTGTCGGTTGTGGCCTATGATTGTGCCATGAAGGAGTCGGCGGCGATTATGGTCAGCATTAAAGTTCGTCGTGTGTGCGAGGCAAAGTTCTTGGGAATGCCTGAACGCATCGATTATACGGTGAATATGCATACTAACTTCAAAAAATTTCGGCCTGTTGAAGTTCATGCAAAACTGCATTATTTTATTTTCATTTAAAAATGTTTTCCTTTAAATTACATTTAATTTACATTCCTGTGAAGTATATATATTTTTGATCAGCATCAACAGCCAAGTCGATCTAGCAAAGTCCGCCTGCACTTCTGTATATCTCTCGTCTTTCCGTTTCTACTCAAGCTAGTCCCTCAGTTTTAAAGCTATCTCTATGAAACTTTGCAGATAGTCTTGTTCAAACACTGATTTCAGCAAAACCCCATAATAGATTTTAGTGCAATTATTTTTAATGTATTATGCAAATTGTTGTCTTGAATTTATTTTTAGTTTGACCTTAAAATATTAAGCTTTTTTTTTAATTGAATTTTTATCGATGTCGCACGCGACACTTTGTTCCATCATACTTTGCTTGTTATTTTTTATTATTTAAGTAAATTAGAAGAGTCTATATCCGTTTTATTTCGACTTTTTGCATTCTTCTTGTCATGTTAGGAAACCAAAGTTAAAGCATAATGCCTCTGTCTTAGATGTTTTTATCAAAACAAAATAAGCTCTTTTTTATGCGAATGCGCGAAATTTTCGAAATCTTTTATAGAATACGTAAAAGGCTTTAAAATTTGATCTATTGAAACACTTCCTAAAGTTACTATGCTTAAAAAAAAATTTTAGAGAACTTTTAATTTTTTGGCCGTGGTTGTTGTTTTCAGAGAATCACCCATATATTGTTTCAGATTTTTAGATTTAATTTAATAAAAATCGGACTACTATATCATATAGCTGTCATAGGAATGGTCGGGAGATTTTTAGTTTTCAACATAACTTCATCTACTTTGAGATACAAGCATTCCATATTATTTTAGAATTTAGTTTAAAATTTCATAAAAATCGGACAACTATGTATATTATACAAACGATCGGTAAATGTTGAGGAAAATTACATATTACTTTACATGAAAAAAATGCGAAGCGAATACAGCTTCCATAAAAATAAATATATATATTAAAATAAAAATATTATTATAAAATATTAGCAGACCCGCCGAACGTTGCCTCTCCCCAATTTAAAGCTTCGAGCTCTGTTCAAAATACAACAAAAATATTGAGTACCTCCGCAGAGTAATCATATTTGTTCTGCTCGGGATCAGTCTTGCGAGTGACTGACTCCCTCTTCTTTTATTCTCTCTTCTCTTCAACACTCCATTGACCGTTTGCTTAGGTCCACTGTAGTACCTATTTTAATCATGTAGTTTTGTTTGTTGTATTTTATTACATCGGTTGCTGTTCAATTAAGAATCTGGTGTTACAAGATATTTTTACTTCATTATCAGGCCCAAAAACACACAACGCAGATGGTCTTCCGACCCGTGAACATGCAACATATACTTGACCATGAAAAAATGTTCTAGATTCAAACCATTAACTTTTAAGGATTGGCCTTGTGATTTGTTCGAAAATAAGCTTTTATTATTTCAAACGGCATATCGGGTCATTTGAAATCGAAATGAGAACTTTTTCACATTTAAATTAACCTAACCTATCACCGTGTGAATTGCATTGTTCATCGATTTGTTAACCACCAAACGCTTATCGTTGCACAGATTGGGTTGGTTTATGTTTCGTAGCATGATTAAAGCACCTACCTCTAACGTAAATTGTGCGTTGGACATCCAAGGAGTTTAGAAATTCAATTGGATAGTTGATGGCTTCATCTTCATTTGTGACGCAGTCAATAGATTTCAATGATCGCTCGGCGATTTTACATTGCCTAATAACCAACCATTGCAACCATTCATTCGTAGAGAGAATGACTTAGATGATCGAGATGCCTGCTTTTTTCTTCCAAGTCTGATGCGTAAATACCTTTTATAGAATTTACTGAATTGCAGTACTCAACACTACAATATATTACTACAGAATGAATAGCAGCTTTTCGCCAACAATTTTATGAAAGTATACCCAAAATCTCTTAAAAAAATAGTAATTCCGGTAATTATTCTGGTTTTTCTCGCCTTTAAAACCAAAAAAGTTATGCGTTTGCCAAGACATTGTGCGATTTATTTTTATATATAATATAACTTTTTTCTTTTAATTAAATGTAGTTCCTAACACACGTTCCAAATGTAGTTCCTAACATATGTTGCATTTTATTAATTACAGTCAGGAAGTACGGAAAGTCTCCAATTATTTCCAAATGCGCGCCTGGACTTGTGTGATGCTGCGTGTAGCAATCAAGACTTGAATATTCGTGCATCTATAGCTCTTAAGGTAAGCATTTTATATTTTTTAATTTCTTTCGCAGTATAAGTATTTTTATTCTTAAAAGTCGGCTCAAAAAAAAGTCGCGTAAATTTCAGAATAAATACATATTTATTTCAAAATATAATATAGCTAACTTCGGACGCATAAGTTTATACATATACTCTATGTAATAACAATGTTACAATGTTAACAATATTAAACTAAATTATTTATATCGCTAATTTTGTTCAAGCACCGTGCGGAGTAGAGATATTCTATCCAAAAATCCATAAACAATAATCGCAGCAGATTATGTTTGTCCTTCTACAAAATAAATTTATTATTGGGTTCTTAAGGTGTGGGCTCTTTATGTGGCGGTGGTGGAGGAAGCTTTGAAAATCCATTCGGAATATTGTGCTTGAGACGGATGGCGGTTAAACGTTCGCAAAATCCAGCTTCTTTCATAACTTTCTTTTGGGAGTTTGTTCCCAAGATTAAAACACTTTACCAGGCTCCAAGACAATACCGCCAAATACAGTTTTGACCAATCTAATCTTATGATATAGAGAACGGGATCACCGATCCCCTTTTTCAAAATCGAAATCGGTATATTTTTACGATTTCGATAACCGGAGCAAACCTCTTCAGAGTCATGAACTCTGATAATCTTTTTCTTCAGAGTCAGGAACTGTTCCTAATACGGATTTTTTCTCTAAACATGAGTTTAGGAGAAAAATTAACTTCTGAATCTCCTCTTGAAAATTGGATTTGTTCAAATAATCTATTTTTAGTAAAGAGACTAAGTAAAGAGACTAAAAATAGATTATTTGAACAAATCCAATTTTCAAGAGGAGATTCAGAAGTTAATTTTTCTCCTAAACTCATGTTTAGAGAAAAAATCCGTATTAGGAACAGTTCCTGACTCTGAAGAAAAAGGGATTTTTATTAAAGAGACTAAAAATAGATTATTTGAACAAATCCAATTTTCAAGAGGAGATTCAGAAGTTAATTTTTCTCCTAAACTCATGTTTAGAGAAAAAATCCGTATTAGGAACAGTTCCTGACTCTGAAGAAAAAGGGATCGATTCATATTTTCAACTTCACCACTAGCATAAGGCCAATATGGTGGGTTCCTTATTATTTGAAAATACTATATTTTCTGTCATTATCTGTTCGCAGATATTTAGGGAGACCCAATCGACAAAATATCTCCTTCATGGCCTCGGTGATTGATAATATGGACTGTACAATTTTGAATTCCACGGATATGGAAATATGTTTGGAAGTGGGCCTAGCAGGTCAGTCGCTATTGAGTTCCATGGACTAGTTTGCAAAACAGTTCTTTGCAATGGAGCTGGTCTTAACGGTTGAGATACTACCATACAATCCATACATTATTTCAGAAAGTTTTCCACATCTCGATTAATGCGTGGTCACCACACCTTTTATTTCAATCGGAAATATTTTCCTTACCATTTAATAAATAACTTTGAATTTAAAAGCTTGCCTGAGCAAGTCATTCTTTTTTGGTATGAGAGTACCGTTTCTCTACGTTGGATAGGCAGCGGCTTGCAAATGAGATAATTTTGAGATCACCAGATTTCTCAAATTGAACTAGTACTGCTCCCAACGCAACTGGCTTAGCATATGCTATTACACGTTTCTTTTTCAGGTCTGCTCCTGTTATCGTAATTTTTTTTCAATTTCAATTTCGATTTTAGCTGCTCCGGTTCTCGTGTAATTTTTGTTATCGTTTTGTTATCGGAATGTTTAATATTATTTTTAATCTCAAAGAGCTGGCGTTGTTGGTTTGAATAGTTGGCCGAATGCTAAAAAGTGTTTAAGCTGTTAAATTATTTTCTAAGGAGCTTAATAAAGGCGGAAATCGCTTATTTAAATTATTTCTTTACATGAAGAGGCTGCCAACTAAGCTAGGTTTATTAAATAAAATATAATTGAACCTAATTTGAGCAATATTATTGCTAAGGTTTGCATGACATAAGTATTTAAAGCTGAGTGTTTCCTAGTGATTTGTTCCACCAACTGTCTGGCAACCAAAATCGAAATGTCTTGTTGCAGACGGCAACATTTTTTTTTTCAAATCTGATGTGGAGTCAGAAATAAATTGTTTATAAAATAATTACGTGCCAGTATGATCTTGTGATGGTGTGGAATAAACATCAGTGGACCACTAAGTAAACTATTTTTTTCTCTTAGCAAATGAGATCTAATTTAATGTGAAAGAAGGCCAGACAAAGGTGCCCGTTTTGCAAATCGCAAAAATCTTACGGTTTTGAAAACGGGAGAATCGAATCCCGTTATAGTTAGAAGGTCGAAGTGAATGGAGTACTGTGCAAAAGCTCGTATGCAGGTGCAGCGAAGCGAAGCAGGATTATAAGGACTTTGGAAGAATTTCGATATCTATAGAGTGATGACCGACAAGTTACAAAAAGATAGTTTTGTTTAACTCTCTGACACTCTCTCTGTTTTTCACGGACCCTACTCATAATGTAATTAAAATAAAAATAGATTTTCACAGTACAACGAGAGCGGAGGTCATCCCTTCTCTATAAGCTGATAACATTATTCTCGATTTCAAGAATGCCTCTTAATTTTCTGGGTGTATTTAAAATGCCTCTTTAGCCACTTTAATATAATTGCAGACCAAACACATCTCCTTTGGATGCGATCGTGACATATCAAATTGCACTTCACAACAGATCATGAAGGACCTATTGCCGCGCAAAGCCGAATGGACAAAGGTGTTAAACTATGACGAAGGTGTGGAACCCATATTTCATTTCGATGGCTCCACTGGGGTAGTAATACCCAATACAGTTATCGACCATTATGATTTTTCGACGCATCCCTTTAGTATATTGACAGTGTTTCGACATCACAATATTCAGGGGTCAAGTACTGAAAACAAGCATGTCAAGGAGCATATATTATGCAGTGCCGATGACCATAAAATGAATCGTCATCATATGGCATTATTTGTTCGCAATTGTCGATTAATTCTACTGTTACGGAAAAACTTTAATGAAGGCGATTTAAATATATTTAGCCCAGCGGAGTGGAGATGGAAAATTCCAGAAGTTTGTGACAACGAATGGCATCATTATGTAGTAAATGTCGAAGATTTATCGAAAGTGGAACTTTTCATCGATGGTGTACGATTTGAAAATTCCATTGAGGATCGTCACAGTAATCCGGAGGTAATCGATGACTGGCCATTGCATGCCGCCCATGGTGTTAACACCTCGTTGGCCATCGGTGCTTGTTATCAGAGTTTAGAGAATCGCTTAAAACATGGCTTCAATGGTGACATTTCCGAGGTCAAGGTAACTCTCGATGGTTTTCTAACACCGGAAGATATCAAATGTGGAACTCTTTGTGCGGAGCATTTGCTATCACCCAAAGAAAGTAATGAAAATGCCATCCAGGCCAACGGCCAAATGAATGAAATATCCATTGAGGCCAAAACAAAACATGAAATTGAGCAATTAATGCGTAAAATTCAATATATTAATATAAAAAAGAATCCAACCATAGGACGACGTAATATTGAAGTTCGAACCGATTTGACTTGTAATAATCAAAGTTATTTCCTTCACTTGCCGCCAATTGAGACTTATATAATGGTAAATAAACCCACAGTTCCAGTCGATCAAGATATCGATCTTGGCTCCTCATCGTTATCGGTAAATAAAAAACGTCTTTCTATATGTAAATAAAAAATAAGATTAATAAAATTCATTTCGTACAGCTGGATAGCACATCTGATCAAGATCCGACATTGGATTCGATGAAAATATTGATATCTGGTAAGTGAAAAATACTATGTCAACTACTAATGTTTTAGGTTTATGAATTAAAATAAGAACAGCATTGGCCTAACTACTGCAAAGAAGCTCTATATTTGTTTTAATACAACAATAATGAATACATTTCTTTGAAGGAACATCAAATAAATTGGTATCGTATCAAGAAATAAAGCTGGGAGTACACATTTTGGATAAAATCTACATTGAAACACTGCCCCGAAAGAGCGGTAAAATTGAAAATGGTTCGAATCTAAATCAAAATTTAGACTCATGTAGCGTTGTGGTATTTCCCTCCCTGAACCCGGATCATGAAGATATACAAATTGATGGCGATGAGTCGCTATCTTCAACAATGGACATTAAAACAAACATCAATAAAGATGGCGTTGAAATGCTGGGCAAGGACACTATTCACAGTTACTTAAACGTGCTAAGATCTCTCGTTTATAGTAATAAAAAGCCGGCTTACTATCTGAATCGAGTATTTAAACTGACATGTGCCCAGCTTAATTCGCAGCTTAAACGCGCGGAATATACACTTACCCTTACGGTATTGCATCCAAAACAAACACTGTTTAGGTCAACGTCCAGTCTGCAATCATCTTCTTCGCCTTTAACTAACCAGAATGCTGTTGGTAATAACAATATTGAAAGCGCTTACCACCTTAATAGTGGTATGAACAGTGACAGTGACAATAATCAACAAACAGGTGAAAAATATCGATTCATAGATCGTACCTCTATACACAGAAAAATACTTGGTAAATGGGTAAATTCAAACGAGTTAAAGAAAATAGCCAACTAGTTCTAGCATCCCTGACATTGAGTAACGGTTGAAAGCCAACTTTGTTTGTACCAATACGAAAGTATGATATTGTAAGAATTTTGCATTTGCTTTTTTATTTTTATTGTATTATTACAAAACAAAATAATTTGACAGTTTGCAGGGTATCACTGTGTAACTATGTAGTAATAAAATATTATATCATACTTTTTTGTGGGTTTGCGCTTTTCAGCTGCAGATTGTTGATTGAATTTAGATGAATAATGTAATACGTTACGAACTATCCCTTAGACTTAAATCAATCAAAGATTGTGATTTGGAGAACTTTTATTCCAGAATTGGTTGAATTTACCTACATACATTTTTTCTGTGTAGCAACATGTCTTTCTTCTCAAAATGACCTTTAATGCGTAATATATCTCAACTTTTGTAATTATATATTTGTCTCCTTAGATTCCAAAGTTTATTCATATTCCCTATTACATACGAACGACGTCCAAGAACCGAAGTCTCATGTCCACTCATTTGTACATAGAGGTAATGTTGATGTAGTCTTTTAAAATATAGTGTATAAAATTTATATATTTGTTTTTCAGCTGAAGGATCTCATCTCACAATGCTTATAGTACTTGTTAGTGTCTTTTTGGCCGTACTTTTGTGTGGGGTTTCTATAGCGCGCTTAAAAAATAACCAAAAATACACTGATCGTCACCAGCCAAGCCCGAAAGTAAGTAACTTTTATAAAAAGGAAGAGGAATAATTTCTTATTGCAATTTATCAGAACAAGAGGTATTTTGAGAATGCTTAAAGAATAAAAACTATAAATTTGAGAATTAGAGAATAAAGCAATAAAAAGAACAGAAATATAAAATATAGATAAATACAGAAATAGATATAGAAATTAGGGGTGGAAAACTATCGATAGTTGGTCCCACCGACATACGTCGATAGTACATTTTGAACTGTAGAGCAGGAAATAAATCTATTTTCAGATAATCGATTTTTTATTCTAAAAAAAATTAAAAATAAAACAATTAAAATCGAAACATTTTTTTATAGAAACGGTGTGTTTCTAAACTGGAATATTTTAAATATTTTAATGTTATAGTCTATTTACACAAACGTGTATACCCAAGAATGTGTGTTTATACTGGCTAAAGTTGCATTATTGTGTTTGACAGTATTTTTTTGAAAGTAAACACCGACGAAATTATAATATCCACAAAGAAACAGCATATAGTAACCACAACGCCACCCCATCGCAGCGTTAGGTTCAACGGCTTAAAAGAATCAAGTGATCCTTGGGCTCTCCTGCGGAATACCGCACCATAGCAAGTCTTTTCGGCGATTCCAGAGCAATACTGTGCTACCCTTTATTGAAGTTATGCCGTAGGACTATCAAAACTCTTGCTGACGAGTATCAATCTAATATCCTTACCAAAGAAAGGGTCACGGTGACCGTTAAGAAGGAAACATTTCAAAAAGTCCGAAAATCCAGTATAAATCGATTAGAACTATTTTTATTGTTATGTAACCTGGATTCAGCTTTTACCCACCACTGGAACCCTATACAAAATTTATGAGAAAAAAAAACCGAAGCTTCCTCTGAAAAATAATAACAGGTTAAACAGGGCCTTATTGTTCACTACATTTTATCTATGGATAATTGTGTTTAAAAATATATATTTTGTATTGGGTTTCTTTATACACCTGGCCCTCGCTTAACACGGACTCTTTTAGCACGAACACGGTTTCAAATTTGCTCCCATCCCCCTTTTAACACGCTAAAAACCTCGTTCTTAAACGATTGCAAAATATCGATAATATTTTTTTATATATTTTTTATTTATGAATTTTTAGTTATGAACTATGAATTAAAATTATGAATTATGAATTGAAATTATGAATTATGATATGAATAAAACATATGATCTCCTTACTTTTTAACATTTTTAAGTTTCTATAAAGTTTAACCTATTAATTAATTATAAGAAGCAACTTTTTTAATTAAATACCAACTTTTAAGTTTGAAAATATGAATGGTATTCTTTTATTAAAAGCATATACAATAACTTTTGGTTAATTTTGAACAAATGTATGAAACTTTAATAAAAACATTCCAAATTTGAACAATAATAAAATTAGTCAATTTGCCAATTTTGAATTTTTAGAAGGTAACCCCTTTTTTTGTACTGAATCCATGTTTCGCTTAACACGAGGTTTTCTAGGAACGTAACCCCCGTGTTAAGCGAGGGCCAGGTGTATATAGTTGGTTTAATTTTGCGAAACATTAATATAGTATATTAAAATAATATAAATAAAAATAAAAAATCGATTTCACAATCGATTTTGTTTTTAGTTTTATTGAGCCATCAATAGTGATCGATAGTTATTTACTTGTCATCGATAGTATCGTTCATGTAAATTTTACCTTTCATTAACAAAAGTTTCTTGCCGAAAAAACAAGATATGTTTTCTACATTCAAGAAAAAACTGCCTAGATTTGATGAAGTTTATTTTCAAGTTTTGGGGCAAATTATAAAGACTACTATTTATTCATAGATCGTGGATGATGGCTTAATTTGGGATGATTCAGCGTTAACTATAACAATAAACCCAATGCAAACTGATGCTGGATCTGAGGATAGTTCCGAGTCTGAAAATTCCGATTCGGACGATGAAGAAAGTGAGTAGTAAATATTAATATAAATATGTATTAATTGAAATTATAATTTTTCTTTACTTTAAAGCTTTAAAGGATGGCTTTGCTCATATCAATCAGCTTGAATGGGATAATACCAATATTTTTCAGCAGTAAATAGTCTTCAAAACTTTTCTCACACACACAAAAACTGAAACTTAAAAGAATATATGTAAATGTACTTTTAAAAATATATATAGGAACTACTAATTTAACAAGTTATTCCACAACAAAAAAAAAAAAAAAACAATTAAATCAGTTATGCATGCAAGTACATACATACATATATATAAACTGTAAAGAAGCGCATTTATGTAGTTATGTATGCTCTCATTTGCAATTATGTATGGATTGTAAAAACTAAGTCAGTGCGGCAATTGCGCCATATATGTACATCATAAATCTGTGACATGGCCTACTATAATAAACAGTGTGGCTTGGTACAGTTTATTCGAATTGCCCACACAAAATAGCTAAGGTATAGTACAATTACTATTATATACATATGTATGAATAACCCGAAATCGCTAGATTGATAATAAAAAAAGTGTAGGAACAAAAAATTATATACTACGTGCTTAAGACCTTGGTTAATTTATTTTCTTCCTCACGTGCACAAACATGTCTGAACATGTTTGATGAAAGAAAAAACTCACAAGAACTACGTACATTCTACCGCTTTATTGCATAGAAGGAGGTTTCTCCGTCCCACTAATTTAAGCTTAATATTTAATTAATAAAAACAATGTATTTCAAAAGGGAATCGAAAATAGCCCAAAATCAATTTAGAGTAAAATAAAAGCAAGCTTCGATTTCCCATTTATAATTTTATATAAATTTAAAAACATACATAGATTAAGATAACATATCGAAATAATGTGTAAAAAACTGTTTCTTGGTTTTACTTCGCTTTTGTAAACTCAAACAGTAAATTAACTAAATTTATTTGTTTTAAAAGAGTGCATTTTTTTTTGATTATAATAATTTTTAATAAATAATACAAGTTTTATTTATTATTTGTGGGAACCTTAATTTGTACATCCTTGTAGTAGAAGAGATATGAATACATAAATGTATGTACATATGCGCTCGGAATGGGATGTGCCAGTGGAATTAAAAAAAGCATTTGTCGATCAAGCCAATTAGGTTTTTCGTAAACCTGCAAAGGTATGCAGAACTTGATTTCAACGTAGTTTTTATTTTTATTTTCACTTAATTTAATCGCAAAAAATATTTATCGCTCATATACATTTTGTTTTAAGGTCCACTTTGTACGACTCTAAAGATTCTGAAATTCGAGTTGTTATTTTGTATATTGTTATTGGTAAAATAAAAAAATATTTTGGTGTTTCAAAAGAGTATCATTTTTTTCATTCGGGAGATTTTAATTCTAATAACATAGTAATATTGAAGGAAAATCGAAACAGGACAATTAGAGCTGGGATCCGCTTCTGTCTGTGAACTCTTCCTTGACTATTCTTATTTGACCTTAATTGTTAAATAGTCATGGATCGTTGGCTGGACCGCGTTAAGCACTATTAGTATCGTTCTAATGTGGTCCTCTTCGTTGAGCTCTATTACCCAAGTTACTTTGACGTTGTTGTATCCAGCAAGTTAATTTAAGGCTCCCTTGCACTCTGCCACTAAATAAATAAATAATTATAAATAACAAATTTAAGGCTCACTTTGGTATCCATATGGCCTCTCTGCATTGATAGTCTATCCGACTTCAATATAGCCGGTTCCTCAGCATGGAAGACTGTAGCTGCTTCTGGGAGACGTAAAGTCGATTCATTCATTCAGTCATAATCGATTACATTGATTCTTTTAATTTTGGTCCATGCATCGATTCGATTTTGAAACAATCGATGCACCAAATCAAGCAATTAAGAGTAATTAAATGAAAATTGTAATTTTAAAAGATTAATTATGTTCCAATAATCGTTTTTAGATTTCCATAGGATTCTTGTGTATTGGTGAATCAAGGTATGGGCTCGCCAGAAAAAACAAATTGTTATTGGAATTTTGATTTTTTTTTTTTTTTGTTTTTTGTTTTACGAAAATCAATTTTTCCCCAGCTCTTTTCCCTAGCTCTCAGCAAAAGTCTATACTATCTTAGAGCCTTCGTGGTGAATTCAGCTTCTTTGAGAATGCTACCTTGCATATCTCATTGATTGTTCAATATTCTAATACTGTGTCCAGTGCCTTTGTTGAGGACTGCGCTTTTAGTGGAGTGGACCATTCGGCTGACGGCCAATTATCTACTTTATATTAATGTATTATAATTTTCGAGAAGATATTTTTCGGTTCCGTGTACAAATTATTGATCAGCTTCAAAAGCTAAATCCATCTAGCTAACCTATGTCCGTCTGTCTGTTTGTAGGAACATATGTTACAATGCTAGCTACAGCTGACCGTAACAGCGATTTCCGATTTAACCAATGTGCAACAATTCTTCGGAACAGTTGAGTGTGAAAGTGCACAAGCAGTTTTAGTTTTTGGTTAACGATGGTTCTTTACTTTGTAGTCGCCAGTGTTGCATACCAGTCGCTGGTATGGATCAGAGAGCTGCATTGAGTATGATCGTTCCGGATCGAGCAACAACGCTCAAGCCGATCACAACTCAACACAGCAGATCGCCACAACATGTTCGATCGATCTTCGCGAACAATACGAACGATCTCGTTCAGTTGGCTTGATTGCTCTGCTTACTGATTCAAACTGATTTGTTGGTACCGGTATGATGATCGGAACTGATTGTGCAGATCAAGTCCAACGATTCAAAAGAGCTCAGGCTTCATTCATGTTGCGCCTGATTTGATTGTGAATGAAGCAATCAGATCGAGAATCGCCTTGCGAAATGTGTAAAATTTTTTTTAATATGTACATACATACATACATGAAAATTTAAGTGTTTTAAAGGAAACAAGTCGCGATGCAAAGAATTAACTGATACAGAAGACTTCATTTATTTCTTAATTTTTTACCCTTATAATTAAAATTAATTTAATGCAGAAAGAAACTTAATATAGGTATAATGCTTATAATTAATAAACAAACGGTATGCTGGCCAGATAAGGTATAGTTTCCATTTTTAATGTTGGCAGCAACGGTCTCTTTCGATTCGCGGTCCATTATTATTTTATTAAGGCAACAGATTAAACCGCAAGTAATTATGCACGCGAGGTTCTGCTTAATTTCGTCAGAGTGAATCGAACCACTCGGTATGAGCAAATCAAAACCGGTGTGACCGAACGGTATGATTGCGATCGGCCTGAATGGAAGCAGCAGTCTCGATCATTCTGTGTTGCTCATACAACGCGTACGATCAGAAAAAATCATTCCGAACCAAGTCAAGCGTGATCGGAACTGAATGTT